>VUQG01042510.1:0-18517 GCA_015106755.1 Etia nguti
TTCGTTTGACTTTGGGACCTGAAATTGACGGAGTTTTGGACCCTGATTACTCCGTGAGGCTCCTGACTACGGTAGCCGCAATGCTCCGACAATCCATCAAGCGGTGCAGCTTCGTAGCTAACCAAACTCGTATTAAAACTAGTGCTGTCAGCGTTAATCTAGTTAAAATGACATTAACGCCATAACCGCGTTAACGTGGCAAATCTCTGTTAACAGGTTAACGCAGATTGCCCCGTGCGTGGGGCCATATCATACCGTGAACGGTATGATATGGCCCAGCCCTAGCTGTCACCATATCTGATAATCACTACTCCATTATTATAGCCAAAATCATTAACATCAGTTAATTATTAGTTAACTGAACACAGAGTCTGAGGCACAGATGGTTTATACCTCAGCATCACTTTTTTAAGAAGTGGTGCAGACCGATTAAGGAACTGCCCGTCATACAAGAACCACCAAACGTGCCTGTTTAATAGAAAACTCCTCCGGTTGGGTTTGGTTTATTCTGCAGCAGGAGCTTGAGGAAGCTTTAAAATAAAAACTAAATGGCTTTTTAGGCTGAATCCTGCTGTCCTTCAGGTCTGCCATCAGTCAAAGACCAGGACAAGAACTCTGTGGTGTAGATGTGGCGCTGACTCAGGATCAGTGGGTCAGCCCCACGGGATAAATTTCAGGTGTGTTGGGCCATAAAAAAAAAACAAAAACCAAAAAGTTGCTGTAACCCACGTCAGGCCCACCTCGTGACTCCTGGACCACATCTGGCCCACTCAATATTCAGCGGTGCTGTGAATGAGTCATAAACAGCTCACATAAGACTTGGATGAGTCTGCTTTATCACCCAGGGTGACCACGACCATCACTCTACTCTGAACTCTGTCATGGTTTGAGCAAAGAGTGATGGGAACATCACTCTCATAACATCTGTAATAATACTGGTATTAATTTTTAGGTAATATTATTAAAGTTTCATATTATGATATTAATCACATAGTGACATCAGATTGTTATGTTGCGTAGTGCAACAAGGAGGAGGAGATGCTAGCAGCCAGTGAATAGGGACCCACCGAGCGCCACTGGAGCACTAGACTATTACAGTTACTGATCCACTCTTTGACCCGGAGACAGCTGCTCACTGGGACAGAAGGATGGAAAATGTTCTTGTTTCATTCGCAATAATAAATCCTGCTACCTGCGAGCTGCACTCACCAATGTTCTGCTTTTTTTCCAATATTATCAGAAATATTATCACAACCTTCTGTGAAATATTGTGATAATATTCTGAGGTTATATCGCCCATCGCTAATGGAAACTCTGGCTTGTTGTTGGTTTGTGTGATGAACTGTGTGTGTGTGTGTGTGTGTGTGGGTCGGGGGTCTTTGTGCCTGACCAGCAGAGTGCAGCTGTGTGTTCGGACTCACTGGCAGGCTGGACGGCCTCTCCTGTTGGCTCAGACTCATCTCCTCGTGGTTCGGTTTCCCAGGAGTCATAGCGGCAGACTGGCCCCGCCCCCCGTAAGCTTCCTGTGGCACCTCCTGCAGGGTGACAGACAGACAAAGCATTTTAAATCTTACAGGACCAAATGGCAAAAAAAAAAAAGAAAAGAAAAAAAAAAGGCGCTGAATGTTAGCCGTGTTTCTGGCAGCTGAAGTTTAGTTTTGTCTTCTTTGTACAGCTCAGGTCTTTCTCTGTGGAGCCTGCAGGTTTCCTCTGTGTGCTCTGTTGGGTTGATGGTGACTTTAGATTTGGCCTCAGGCACAAGGCAGATGAAGTGCATGGAATACTGTTGTCTATCTAAATACTGTCTGAAGCCCCATTGGTGGCGTTTTTGTGTCAATCGTGCAATTGAAGCATCGTATTGGCTGGGACATTCCGTCTTCCTCAGTGCATAAAAGTGGTTTTGTTTAGTCAGATTTTTCATAGTAGATTTGCTGCATAGGCCTAGTTAAGTGGTAAACATGGACATTGGCCACAGTAATATGTTGGAGAGTTTCCTAAAAGACCCAATCGCACCACTTTGTTTCGGTTTACACAAGCTCATTTGGTTTGATTGAGCTGTAGTCATCTCTACATTAAGTCTGGATAAAGGTTAGCACCCAGTTTTCTTCTGTTCTCCTTTTTTAATTTATAATTAATAAATGGACTTGGTGAAAACCCGAGCTAAGCAGATCTCCCTTCTCTGACGTGTCCTGAATGAGCCAGATGCAACAATCCATTCAGAAAAAATGAAAGACATCCCATAATGCACTTGTAGCAGCCCTCAGAGAAGTCCTGGACATCTCTCGGCTGCAGGTGGAGCTGTGGTAGCTGCTGGGAGTCTCAAAGCCCAACTCCTGCTGCCTGCTGCAGGTCAGACTCTCAGCTGCCGTCTTGAGGAAGATGAAGATGATAAAACAGCAGCTGAAGGTCGGGGTTTCCCCGTCGCCTGCAGCCAACTCCATTTAAACACCATGAACGTCTGACATTGTTGAAGTGATCAGATAAAAATCAAACTCGAGGAGATGCTCTCTCTCTCTCTCTGTTTCATGTCTTCACAAAAACTTGTGTAACACAATCCTCTGAAGACAATGACAGCCGTGTTTGTAAACAAAAACCAAATGAAGACACACTTTAGGACAGAAACAGGGCAGAAAGGAACGTCATTATCAGCAAATACAAACTAAATACTAAAGTTATTCTAGTCTTTTCAGTGAACTGAAGCTCAGCTCAATGCTTCCTTCATGGGAAAATTTCACAATAGAATCTGATGAGGACGCTTCACCTCGTCGGTGTTTAATCCCACCCAGCCAGGGGCAGACCCCGTTGGACAGATCAGGTCTCTGGAATGGCGTGCTAAAGTCTCACTAGCGTGCTATCCCGTGGCCTGGAGAGTGGCAGGAAATGGACGGATGGAATTTCTTTCTATTAAATTTATCTATTACTTCTAATGTCTGTGCTCCTTTTGTTTTTTTCCTGTTTAAATCCAGTTTGGATGCTGTTTTTTGACTTCTGCAGAACATTTCATGTCTTTTTAAGTGCTACAGAGACAAAAGTAAGCAGTGCTTGCTAGCTGAAGGCGTTTCAGGAGCCATTCTGAGATGTTTTGACCTTGTGAGGCTTGAAGAGTCTGCAGCAGCAGCTTGAAGCTCTCTGGAGGCCTCGCGCCATTTCCCCTCAGAAACATCCACACAGAAGACAGCCACACATCCACAGCAGCATCACAACGTCTTTTATATTTGACAACATTATCATACAAAGTTTTCTTATCTTCTGATTTCTGGCTATATGTTGAAGCCTCTTCTTTCTTATTTTTCACAATAAAAACCGTCAAGAGGTTCATTTCCTTCCCTTCACTCCTGTAAAAGGCTTTTATTGTGAAAAGATTTGCAGGAAATTGAGTGAATTAACAATAAAAGTCAGAAAGACAAAACAAAGTTTAGGTTCGTAATCCCAGTCCTACCTGCTGTGGCAGTGGGCGGGGCTGCATGTACGGTGGCTGACTGGGGGCGGCGGGCTGCTGCTGTGGCGGGCTGAAGTAAGGTGGCTGGCCTGGCTGGCAGTAACTGCTCATGTTCTGCTGCTGCTGCTGGCTGTACTGAGAGCCCATCTGAGAAGAGACCGCAGACATCAGAGACACGAGGCCAATCGATACCACCTCATTAACACCTCAAACACGAGGTTAAAGCTTTGAAATGGCCGATAGATTTCCACAGACTAAACAGACAGAAAGACTCCAGGTCAGAAACATGAAGAGTGCAAAGAAATAAAACAAACTCAAATTTACAATTTGTATTCTTTAGCAACAAATCACGCCTTTCCTTTGCATTCTGTTACCGTTAGCATCAGCACTGCTTTAAATTTGAATGAGACTTTATTTTGTGAAAATCATCACCTGCAGTAAAGCATGAAACAGTGGCCCAGTGCGCAGTGTGGATGTCGACATTTTACTTCTATTTTATTGAACAAAAGGACAAGAGCTGTCGGTAAAGTGAGAACTGCATCCAGGACAGAAACATCAGCACTATGCTACGCAGTGTATGCAGACCCCAGTCCAGCAGCCAGAGCCCAAACTTCAACGGGTAACACGTCGATGAGCAGTCAGGCTGCGTTTCTACCTGGTCATGTTTCTAAAGTTGAATCCCCGTGGCGACCGCTTCGATCGCACAGTGATTTTACTAACTCTGGAAAAATAAAAATTCTGCAACAGGTTGGTGACTGGTTGCTAAATATTGCAAAACTGTTGCTAGGCTACATTGGCTGCTAATAGGTATACAGCACTGCACTTGTGAGTGTTTCGGTCACAAGCAGACTGCTGCAGTTACCTACAGTTTATATGGAAGAGACCGATTTGTTGTGTTTCCAGTTTGCATTTCAGTGTTTAGTCGTGTTTAGTGAGTGTTTGCAGACAAGTCAGTGTCTTCTTACAAACCCTGAGCGACCAAAGCAATCATCAGGACGTTTTTAGCACAGCACCTTCTGTGTGAGCAGCTTAACCCGGCAATTGCCGGCAACCACCCGGGGAGGACACATTTTTCCCTAGCAACTGGAGGTTGCCAAGAGGTTGCTGAACATTCTTAGTTACTTCATATAAAGTTAAAATATAAAATTTAAAACACATGGTGCTGTGTTATTATAGATGCAGCTGCTCAGCTGTACAGAAGTGATGAAACCCATATACATATTAATTAATCATAATTATAATAATAATATCAAATATGTTTCTGCATAATCAGTACTTATGCATAAACTTGTATTATAGCAGCACAGAGTCTGAACACTTCCTTCAGCGGTTCTTCCTCACAGACGCTCTCAGTTTAACTCTTCTGCAGCCTCCTCATTTTTAAAAAAAAAGAAAAAAAAAGAAAAAAGACGCCCCCGGCCTTCACTGCTCCAGCTAAAGAGTCAATTAAAAGCCAAACAAAAGCAGCTCTGTTCCTCTGATGATAGTAATAATCTGTCCTGCTCTACAGTGAAGTCGCTCAGGAATCACAGTCTGCCCTTTTCCTGGAAAGCGACCTCTAAATTTAATTTCCTGAATATCTCAGACTTCCTCTGTGAATCAGATCTGTTCTCAGACTGGAGGAAGCTTTCTTCGGTCACTGATGTCTGACCTCTGACCTCGTGTTTTGCAGCATCACAGGAGAACCACATGATGATCGTCAGTATGAGCCACATTTCCGATCTTTAACACATTCCTCATCTTAGACCCGATGTGTCTGCTTCCAGATACGCAGAGTGAGGAAGAGGAGGAGGCAGATGAAAAGACATAAATTCACTGATTCAAATTGATCATCTTAACGACCAACCAACCAACCATCGTACTCCTCCTCATTAACATTCATACCACCTTAAAAGTTGCTTTAAAATCAGATGTGTTGAAACTAATCCACACAGCTTCTCTCTCAGATCATTATCTGGCTCAACGCAGACGCCGCAAAAGGCAATACGACGCAACCTCTGTGCAACCTGAGAGAGCTTGCAGCTGAGGGATTAACCGCCCTGCTCGAGAGCACTAAAGTGGGACAGAAAGCTGGCAATGTCTGCAGAAATATCAGGAAGACTCAGACAGACTTCAGGACTACACATGGACTCTGAAAGCCTGGACGGACCTTTAAGCGACCTCACCTCCGGCACATTCTTTGATCAAGAGGATTTCCTCACCAGCATGTCCGTCAAACCTGCAGCTTCACTGAAACAAAGATTACAGTCGGAGGTCTGAGTTCATGCTCTAACAGTAACTCGGTAACCTCCTGAAACCCAGAGTGAGTCTGCGGCGCTCGGAGGGGGGAGCCGAGGGTCAACGTCGAATTTCGTGTGGAATCAGAGAGTTAATAAGGGAAGAGTCCCGGGGCCACCCGGGGTCTCACGCTCCCACCAAACTCATTACTCTCTGTCTGCGTCGGTGGCGTCCTCGAGCAGACATGACAACGGCAACACGGACTCATGCTGAAACCATCTGCAATGATGCAATAACGATGCCGTCCGGCCCGAGAGCCAGCGGGAGAAACACCTGCAGGGGGTTCACCCACAGCCTGAAAGAACCGCCCTCCTCACAGCTCTGAAACCAATCAGGTTCTTAGAGTTTCTAACAGAAAGCTTAGAGGAAGCCCAAACAGAAACTTCACTGACTGAAGCTGAACATCTATCTCAAACAGGAAGAGAAACCCAACTCGAGAACAAACAGGTTCAGATCAGAGCTCAACAGCCTGACGACAACACAGAGGCTGAACCACCAGAGGTTTCAACGTTCTCCACCTGCTGGAAGACTCAAACCAGCACAAACAGGTGCAGACTTCCTACAGCTGAACCACAGAGGACAATTTCAGACTCTTATTGTCCTCAGCATTAGATTCAGGCCCAACAATGATGAAACCTGAAGAAAAGTGCTGTGGCTCACAGCAGCAGGTTCAGCCAGGCTACACTCCTCCTTGTCCTGCTAGCTAGCACACAGTGTTGAAGGTACGGGCATCACGGCCACAGTTTCACATTTTCAACTTTAATGTCAGAAAAAATAAAGTTTACACATGACTACACAGCAGCTCCAATCATCATCAAAGACTGAAACTGTACTTCCTGCTGTAACTTTTCAAATTAAAAGTTTTTTGTCTTCTGGGTTTTCCTGCATAGTGAAGACTGAATCATTGTCAGTCTAACAACGCTACTTTTCTAAAAACTCTTCTGTTGACTGGGACTTTTTTATCTCCTTATCAAATACCAGAAAACTCCAGAGCTCACATGGACTCACTGCCTGTGTTAGGACCTGACATGTACAGATAAACACTTCCTGAGTGTTTTATTTAGTTCTTTATTCCTCTCTGAAAGCTTTAAAATCCACAGTATGTGTGGATGAATTCAGCAATGGTTCTGAATGATTATTATTAACCCTTCATCACTGGGACAGACAGATTTAGTCTGCCTTCTGATTCATTCGCCGAGAAGAAGCTTTGCCGTCTGTTGCTCTCGGTGGCATTCGGCGGTGTTTACCCACCGAAGGATCCAGTCTGTTCTGAGCTGCAGCGTCAGACCCAAACTGGAGTCTAAAAATAGCCCGAGCCCAGGGTGCACCAGAAATAGCCTGACCCGGGCCGGCCCGGCAGAAGTTGTGCGGTTTGACTGCATCAACAGATGCTTTGTCCACGGTGACGAAGTGGTGACGCTGCAGATGAATCAGCACCAGGGGAACGAAGGCCTCAGTTTCCATAAACCAGCTCAGAGGCTGCTGAAGACCAGCAGAGCAGGAGCAGGGAGGGCAAACTCACATGAGATGTTCTCATCAGTCATCCTGGGAGGACACTAACGAGCCAACAGTCTGCAAGCTAATGAGTATCTGGTTAAGGCTTCATACATGTACCCTAATGTGCAGAGTTATAGGAAGCCCTCAGGTCCTCTAGCCTGTAGTAAAGCAACCTGATATCTACAGAAATCAGAGTTTTACATATCAGCCTGACGCTGCTCTGCAAACACATCTCACCGCTCTGCAGCCACGATGAAAGCACTGATTTGGGCTCTGATCAGGTCTCTTTTATCGCCTACAGTAACCGCACCCCACATGAACACCACCACCTGCCACACTGGGCTGCCTCACACTCAGATTTAACAGTTTTCCAACATCACATAAAGTCATGAGAGCTGTAATGACTGAAAGAGTGAGGTCACAAACACGAGCTCCTCCACAGAGGCAGGCTTAGGAGCTCAGAGGAGAGCCCCTGCTCCTCCATGTCGTAAAAAAAGCTGCTGAGGTGGGTGTGTGTGTAGTCAGGCTGCCTCCTTAACACAACCATTTGGAGATTTTGGAAGAGATTTGGAAGAGACCCCGAAGTAGATCAACAACCTGCTGTTAAGATTATATACACCTCATCTGACCTGGAAACACCTCGCAATGCTGCAGAGACAGACTTCACACAGGTGGAAGATCAGGAAGGAGGGTGGAGTCAGATAACCTGGTAAGTTTCACCCCAACATGAAAGTTTTTAAATGGGAACTTTTGTCTATACAAATTCTCCCCCAGTGTGTACCTCAGGATCGTTCCAGCGTCGTAGGTCAACCAAGCATCCAGGCTGGATTTAAGGGACCAGTTAAACTCTGCATGAACTCATCAAATCATCTAAATCCCGACTTAAACGTATTTTTAATCAACTTTCCAGTAATTTCAGGGACATTGTAAATTTTTCAAATCTTTCATCTGTTTTTTCATTATCTGAAGATGTTCTTGATGCTGTTATACAAGTAAACTGCTTCTAACTGACCAGTGCAGCCACAGAAAGAAATAAAAGCCTGTAGATTACTGATAAGCATCACTGTATTACTGTGACAATAAAAAAACTTAAAACTGAAGACTTTCAGGTGTTTGATTTATGATCAGATTTATGGATGTTCACTTTTATTGATGTCAGATCCTGTAACCGCAGAGTTTAAAATCCCCCCCAGAAATACAAGTTAAATGAAACTAAAGAATTATTTTACATTAATTGGTTCAAATGGAGCCTTAAAGACACATCTGAGCGCCTCCTACCTGCTGCTGAGGGTACTGCATCCCTCCCATTCCCACCTGCCCCCTGCCGGACATCCCCATCGGGTATCTGTGGGGGGTAGGGGAGCCGTAGGGCTGTCCCTGGTATGGCGCCCCCTGCTGCTGCGAGTACGGGTTGTTGCTCATCCCGTATAGTTGAGATCGCTTCATCGCCATTGGGTCCATGGGCGGCACCTGAGGAGGAGAACACGCTGGATAGTTAGTGACGCCATGAACTTAATGCCACATTTAAAGACACAATACGTGACTCTGACTCTGACTCATCAGTGTGACAAAAACTCTGATGACTACAGAGCAATGACATCATCAACATTCAGATCAGTAAAACCTAAGGAGGAACTGCATCTTTATGTTTGTTTCCACTATGAGAAATCCAAACTGTCCATCCATCAGTTTTCTTCCACCATTAGCTCACTCTGCTGTATCCATCAACACCAAGTCTGACTGAGCACGCTCACACTGATGGACGGATGGAAAGTTAAATATCTTTATATGTAACCTTCAACCCACGCTGATTCTTCTAAAATAACCAACAGCTTCACTCTGTGTATCTGCTTGGGGGCGTAGCCTACTGCCACCTGCTGCAGGTATAACACCGCACATTATCCCAGTAACGTACCCACTGAGATGGTTTGTCTGTTTTCACTGAGGCTCATGACGTGTACTCAGGTGTGAGGGGGTCAGGTGTGTCTCTGTGAATGAACCCTCGTCTGCGGCACGCTGAAGGCCTGCGGGGCCACTTTAAGCCGGAGTCAACAGTCACGCCTGGATACGCTTTAATATTCACACTCACTCTGCATTTGACACACTGACATAATAATAGTAGGTGAGAGGAGTGACTCAGAGAGAACAGATGTTTCGCTGCCGCTCCAGCAGCTAAAAATAGAAACCGCTGACAGATTTTACACTTAAAAAAACTGATGCAGACTTTTAATCCTGTCCTTTAATCTCCTCTCACTACACAGCAGTCAGCTGAGCAGAGTAAATAAAGAGAAACCTCAGGCTGGAGTGCTGCCAAGCCCACACAGCTGCTTTAAGTCAGGCGGAGGATCCACAGTCCGGATGTAAACAGGAGGACAGGAAGCTGCCGTCACAAGGCCACGTCAGAAGCAGCCGATCCATTTTCCTGAGTACTGCTATCACCAAGACCCTGGCCGAAACTGCAGAACGTGTGTTTTATTCGGACAAACCTTTGGTCAATGCGACATTTCTAATATTTAGTGTTTTACTGGCTGATTTCTTGTAATGGAGGCTGATGGGAGTTGTTGGAAAAAGCAGGAAAAATAGTGAAACTCGGTGCGGTGCTTCATCGTCCTCTGCTTCATTTGGTCCAATATGGTGGTGATAAGGCACTGTCATGGTTAGCCATTATAAATTTTCATCATCAAAACCCAGCAAATAAAATAACTGGATACAAGTTTCATTTCAGATATCGTAGATTGGGATTGGCTAACAAATGGGTGGGTGTGGCCAAATCAACTCAGAGACTGCGAAAATAAAACGGCTGATAGTCAGTGTGTTTTACCACAAGGTAAAACACAAGTAAGATAACATTGCTCGAGTAAATGTGAGTAAATCGCATTTACTCAAATACCCAGCAGGCCACAAGCATGTTTCCATTTTTTTAATATAATGAATAATATGACCCTGAGATATGCCACAGTAGTGGCACCATGTGGTGTGGTACAGAACTGCTTTAATCTCAGGAGGTTTGTCAGGAATCGCTATTTTCTGCTGTTTTTTCTATTAAACATACAAAACTGCAGCACATCGATCCTGCACCTTTTTCCAGTCAAAAAGTCCAATTTTATTCCCAGAACATCAAATTCTGCTGTTTCATCGGAGCCATCAGCATCTCACAGAAACACGACGTTTCCTTTCACGCAGTCAGTATGATTCTTTGGGTTTATGTCGATAAATATCGAGTCACTTCCACCTCATTGTGGACCCACTGACGTCACATTTAAACACTATGGATCAGCATCATTAACACGCAGGGTTAATACTGCAGAGGCGCGTTTTAACCCAAACCATGTTTCCTAAAGCTAACCAAACAGTTTTTGGAGCCTACGATGCTGAGAACGACGAGAACAACAAGAACAACGACGCAGAGAACAAAGCAAAGATAATAAGGCACAAACTGCAGCCTCCTCACTCACAAGCTTATAACCTACAACACCCTTCCATCCTTCGTTCAGCAGTCAAGATAGCATACATAAACTTTTTTAGCTTAAAGTTTGCGGACTGTTGCTCTGACTGCTGCGTAATGCCACGACTGATGTGCTGGTCACTGCTCGTGCAAACCGTGACACCAACAGCCTCATAACCAAGAAGACTCAAGCTCAAATCTCTGTATATCCAACACATCGAAAACATCACCGCCTGTGTCAGAAACACGAGTAAAAGAAGTCAGAACAGGAAACAAAGCCGTCTGGGATTTTTTTCACCCCCCCACTCCACCAAATTATACCAAACACACCACACACCAGGAGCTGCAATGTCATATTTGGAGAGCACCACTGTTCCCGAGCAACAGGGAGCATTAAAGCATCTGTAACGCTGAGGCATCGACAGTTAAAGGCAATCAATCAGCCAGACATTAACATTAAACAGTACTCATCACGTTGAATTCACCAAATTAAATCTGATCTCAGACCTTTAGAAGAATCAGCCGCTTCAAGCACCGAGGATATTTGGTGTTCTCGTTACTAACAGAAGAACCAACGATTAAACTATTTTAAACTTTAATATCTGAAAACACAGCCAACATGTGTGTAAAATGGTAAATGGCCTGTATTTGTATAGCGCTTTACACTACATTCAGTCATTCACCCACACAGGTGACGGCAAGCTACATTGTAGCCACAGCTGCCCTGGGGCGCACTGACAGAGGCGAGGCTGCCAGATACTGGCGCCACCGGGCCCTGGCGCCACCGGGCCCTCTGACCACCACCAGTAGGCAACATGGGGTTAGTATCTTGCCCAAGGATATTTGGCATGCAGCTCGGAGCAGCCTGGAATCAAACCACCGACCTTCTGGTTAGTGGCTGACCTGCTCTGCCACCTGAGCTACAGCCGCCCCGTCTTCTGTCACTCCTGCGTGTCGGTCATCCAATCAACCAGCTCCATAAACCACCACATTAGCTCGACTACAGGAATAAACTCCTGTATGAAACGTGCACGCTCTGAGGCGCTGCCCTAAAAGTCTTTATTTCAGCTAGAAAACAAAATCATGAAATCCTGCTCCAGAAGGAGGGTCCACGCAGGCCGAGGCCGGCAGCGAGGAGGCGGATAGAAACCACGAAGCAGAGCCGGCCGATCCACAGCAGAGATATTACAGTTTCTATTTTTCTTCGTTTTTATTCTGATTTCAGTTTTTGTATCAGTTTTGGGAGGTTTACAGAGCGAAAATGTTTAGAGTTTGTCCTCAGCTGACTCAGAGTCCTGTAGACGAGGACAGACACACAACATCTGCATTCATTTCACATTTCACCTCCTTTTATTTGGGTTTATTAAGCTGCTGTAACAGTAATTTCACAACTTTCTGGGTTAATCAAGTTTTTCTTGATTAACTACGACGACCAGAGCCTCGTTAGCCTGTCTGAGCTGGCAAATGTGACCAAATGGACAAAAACTGAAGACTTTTCATTTTATCTCAGATAGTCTTCTGTATCATTTCAATTTTCATGTTTTACAGAAGTGTAATTTTTTTTTTTTTATTCTGCTAACTAAAAAACTGACTGCCACCTACTACTAGTTTTAAGTTTAGTTATAATAAGATATATGAACCTCGGCCCTTTTGAGACACAACCAATTAGAGGAGAGGATGGTGCTGACTGCCATATGAAAGTCCAGTACAGCGACTGAGAAGCAAAAAACCCAGATCGATTTATTCCGGTTCACTAAATAACCCTGGCCCTCTTTGTTCAGTCTTTGAGTGTGAAACTAATGATTCTTTCTTTTTTTGTGTAACTGCACAGTGCGATTACACAAATCCTCATTTCTGTTCAGGGCATCAATACGTGGGATTAAAAGGAAACTGAAACAAGTTTAAAGAGGAATCGGTCCTGCTGCCTCGTGTCATCCTGTACACTGAGCTGTGCTCTCCCACCTGCCTGCAAGTTACTAAGTTTCTTCATGTAAGCACGTATTGCATCATATTTTCCAATAATCCAACACACAAGTTCAACTAATTGAACCTGATCTCAGACACATGAGCAGACAGTTTGCTGACAAAGATTTCTACCTCTGCAAAAAAAACTTGTGCATGCTTCATCGTTTCTAACACATAACTGTGTTCATGTGCTCATTCAGAGGAGGTAACGAATGGTTAGAAATGATAATTATTCACTAAAAACACATTTTATTAAAACAGAAGTTGATTTATTGAGTGGCTGAAAAATTCCTTGTTTGCATCGAGTCGAATGATCCTGAAAATAAATTAAGGGATCATAATTCCATTATTCAATGGTGACTTAATCACCTGCAGACCGGCATTTCCATTGTTTTCTGCTATTTTAAAGACCTGCTACTAATTTGAAATAATAACCTGTCGATTATTCCATAAACAAATCATTAAAAAAAAAAAAAGATCTTGTGTGTCTATTAATTGCAGTTAAACCGTGACTCTGACGAGCTTCTACAGAGCCCCGCCGGTCCAGGTAAAGTGACCCTGACATGGAGTAGGGATGACCGGGGCTGAGGCCTCCTGCAGGCCGGGCTGCAACGGCTGCTGCTGCGGGGTCAGCCAGTGTGTTAGCCCCAGTGTTGTGCCGGTGGTGATGGGCACATGGCTAATCTGCATGAGTGAAGGTCAGGGCTCCGGAGCGGAGATGGGGCTATTAATGGGCTTCCTGCCAAGAAAGTTGTGGCCGGAATCAGAAGCTGAAGCGGCCGCTATTGCAAGAGGAAGCGTCACCTGATTAGACCCGAGTCCCCGCCACACTGTGCTCTCCCGGCGGGGTAGAGAAACAGATAAAATCCGAGGAAAGAGCTTTATTAACCGGTGACCCCTCAAAACACATCATTAGCATACGCGAACTGTCAGATTTGAGCGGAGCTGTCAACCGTCAACCCCTGTCACCATTTAAACAGCGATCTTTTCAAGTGTAACAATAAAACTGATTACAGCCACCCAGTTTACATTTTTAGATATATTTATAACAAATTCGACCTCTTATAAAATCAGCGAGCTGCCTACTTTCACATACGAAGGCCTTTGCCATTAACGACAGCTACATGCTAATGCTAGCTTAGCCTAGCGGGCTAAAAGCGAAGTCACCTTGGACACAATCGAAAACTTCCCCAGCTCCTGTCATCACGAACAGGCGCTAATGCTTGTCATTTATAAAAGGAATTAATCACACAATATAATTTATTTGCTTTAGAGTCTTAAACGACTAAATGTGGGTGCGGTGCTTAATTATTGAGTCTGTCTGCAGTGGAAATAAAAAAAAAACAACAACAACAACACACACCTAGCTTAGCAGCTAGCTGCCGTTAGCTATTTGGGTTAACAGCTAGCAGGTTAACGGTGGTGTGATGGCCACCTGTCATTAGTCAGGTTATAAGCGGTGTTAATAAGCTGTTATTCACCTGAGCCCTGCCGCCACCCTGCCCGGGATTCCCTGGGCTCATGGTCGGGTGATTTCTCTGCTGTCCTCCCCAGCCGTGAGCCCCGGAGCCGTACTGAGTGCCCATGTCTTTAGCCAGCCCCATGCTCGGCTGCTGCTGTGCGGGATTATTATAATCTGGATATCCACCTCCATAACCCCGCATCATCGGACTCGGAGAAGTTAATAACTGGTTCAAAGTCGGTGTAGCCCCCGACGGGTGCTGCTGTTGTGGCTGCTGCTGCTGCTGACCCTGTCCGGGGAACCGCTGAAACCCGCCGCCGTCTCCTCCGCCTCCAGCCGGGGAGCTGCTAGCAGTCATCGCCGCCTTGCTGTGGTTAGCAGCGGCCGAGCCTGCGCCGCCGCTGCCGGGGCCCAGCAGGTTGTTCCCCTGGCGTGACGGGCTCATCATGCCGCCGTATCCACTGTTCCCGTACCCGGGCCGGTAGTTCGGGTAGTGGTTGTAGGGGCTGTTGTTGCTGTAGCCTTCGTGGGAGTTGTGGACCTGATCCATGGTGGTGAGTACGGAGCGCGCCGCTCTTACCCCAGTCCCTGGGCTTTGTTGTCCGCCATGTTGATCGAAGCTAGGCCCTCCTCTTCCATTCCCATAATAATGATTAAACTCGGAGCTGGTCCCAGTCGGAGGAGGGTTGTTGTCGGTGCTGCTGGTGGCTGATCCCAGGCTGGCATCCATCCGCCCCTCCTCCTCCTCGCTTTGATTCAACTCCTGTGCTCGGCTGCTCCCCTCCTGCAGGATGTTTGCTGTGCCTCCATGCTGCTGGATGCTGCTGCTGATGGTGTTGATGTTGTTTGTGTTGTGGTGTGTTTGCAGTTGGAAGTGGAGCTGCTGGACAAGCTGGCTGAACGACAGAGGTGTGTGGTGGGATGATGAGGATGATGATGACGATGATGAAGATGAAGGAGGAGGAGGCTGGGGAGGTCCAGCACCACCAGTGGCAGCACCGGCTCCACCGCAGATACCGGACGTTTTCCCTGGATCCCCACTGAGCATCCCCGTCTCCCTGCCCACCGCAGCAGAGGCACAACGAGAGGCCTTTTGTCTCCCCTCTCTCCGTACTCGTATCCCCCTCCAGGTTCTCCACCAACATCGCTCATCCCAGTCCTCCACTTCTCCTCATCTCAGGGGGCTGGTGCCACCTGCGAGGCCACAGGTGGAGAGGGAGCAGTCAGTGGCAGAAATTTCTCATAATAATAAAAAGCCCAAAAAACCCACTCTTCAGAATGAATGTTATCCAGATCCTTATAGAGGTCTCACACCTCCCATGACCTCTCTAATAACACCGGTCAGATAAGCCTGCCACACTGATTGGTGTTTTTACCTTTTCACCCCCAAAATACCTGAACCATTCATCAGCAGCTGCAGCAGTTCCTCCTCTCTCTGAGAAGGAGGTGGAGGGCTGATGCCAGGACATTTTTTCCTTTAAAAAGTCTGATAACCAGATGAGTTGGAGTCACTTTTTTATGTTTTGTGACTAATCTTATGACCGTGCTCCTCATCTTTCCTGTTTGCAGCCACAGAAACAGGTGAGATGTGCTCGAGTCCTTAAAATTATTTAGAAACATATATGTGTGCAAAGCTTGAAACATGAGCACAAATGATGCTTTTTGAAGTCTGAGGGTTGGTCAGTAGAAATAAGCAGTTTATTTCCCCAAATAGAAAAAAACCCCACACATAATCATCCCAGATCTTCACCAGACAGAAACAACGAGAGGAAATCATGTCGGTGCTAAATAAGCAGCAAGAAACACGTAAGCTGAGAATAATTATCTGAAAGCCATGTGCACAGAAACTGCTCACATGTGAGTTTACTTTCTATTATTTAGAATCAAATAAAACACAAACAGCAGTTCATTCACACGAAGGCTGTTTCAAACACGCACCGCTACCCTCCACGCGTTACCCACATATTTCAGCATGTGTGTTTCAATGAGATCAAAGTTTTATTACATCGTGGAGTTGAGGAGTTCATCTGAACTTCATAAATATTATTGCATACATCCTGAAAAAGCCTGAAACTGTTTGTTAAAATCAGAACATGTTTGATGTCATTTCATTTATCAATCGCATCATCCCAGCACCTGGAGAAAGCCATCTGACCAGAGGTCTGCAGCTGCTGGAGCTCCAGGCGTCTGATCACTTCACTGATCTTCAAACATCACCTCACCTTTTGACTCATGACAAACAAAATGGGTCAGATTTCTCAGTTTACACGCTGAAACTAAAGATTTAAGGTCCTTCTTGCTGGACATTAAATATGAACAAGGCAGCAGAACACCAACATTTGACAATTTAAAGGAAAAACCGCTGACTCCAGTAAATGCAGCCCATCCACGCCCCCCACTGCTGCAGTATAAAAGAATCCAAGTTTAATTTTGGTGAATTGAAGGTCAACACAGTTGAATCAGATTATTTATTTTCCCCACAAATATCAGATCTTATCAAGTTCTCTCCATATTTTTACCCTCGTCGTCCACCTGCTGTAGGTCTGTGTCCCACCAGTGAGACCTGCTCCACAGTTTGAGAACCACTGCCCTGTAAGCTTGTGGAAGTGGGGGGTCTGTGGGGTCAAGTTGCTGCCATGTTTTGGGTCTATATGTCCTCTTAGAGCAACGAGTCACTGAGGGTCACCAGATCAGAGCGGCCTCTCCATACACAAGGCCTCACTGAGGCTGATGAAGATGAGGATGAAGCGAATCAGATGCTTAAGCCTTCACAATCAGCCGATCTCACCCAGTCGGAGATTTTAGAGCGACTTCAAAACCATTAAAACACCAAGTGAGAGAAGCTCTGTGTTCATCCCTCCAAGAAAGAGTCTGACTGATGACTCAGAGTCTGCAGCTTTTGTTGTTGGGTTTTTCTCTCATTTCAGCTGTATTAAAATAATTTGGAGGCTGGGACTGAGAGAAGATGCTATGGTGACCCTTTTACTGTCAAAACTAAAAATACTCTCACAGCTCCACATCACGCTCAGCGTCCTGCTCTCTCCATGCTCTTAAATTGCACCGCCTGATAAATAGGGACCATTTCAACCTCCTGAAATCCCAGTTAAACTCAGACCTGTGTGCACATTTCCTCACTGCACTGCACTCTTCAGATGAGCAGCAGAGTTAAACCTTCTTTATTTTAATGTCCAGAGGATATTAGAAAAACGTTCACAAATGAGACAGAAGCATTGTTTACATGTTTAAATATTTAAAAGGAATAAATATATTTATGTATTATATTCATTTATTCATTACATTAAAAAGTCTGTGTATATGAGTGTGTATATGAGTCCAGCTCTGGATTATTCTGTTTGGAGATGAAGTTTTCATCATTCACCTTCAGGGTCAAACCTGCACTTCCGCTGGTGTCCAGCAGGGGCAGCAGTAAGTCAGTCCCCATGTTAAAGCTTACAGCAGAAACAAGCATGTTTAAAGCCTGATACACAAATTTTTTGGTCTCTGTAGATCATTTCCACCTTTACCTGTATGGGGGGAGGATTTTTTTATAAGTCACCCGTTTAAACTGAATTAAGGCTTAAAGTTTCTGTTATTAGGGGGCGTGGCCTCCTTGACTGACAGGTGGATGGTGATGCAGGCAGCGGTAGCAGCTAGCTCTGTGCTAGCCTTCACCTCAGCTGAACTGGAGCTCTGGACAGTGTTTGTGTTGTTGCAGCTTTTTTTAGTGAAACTATCTGAAGTGTGCGCCTCAGAGGAAAGAAGAAATCACCCACATAAAGGTTTCTCCTGCACAGCTGCTGCTCTGCCCTCAATGAAACATCTGCATCATGTAAAGGAGAGCGAGCAGAGTCTGTGTGATGCATCAGGTAAACTCAGCAGGTAAACTCAGGCTGTATTACAGCGAATGCAGAGGACATCTCCGCCTCAGTGTGCAGAGATGCGAGCATGAAGGAGGCCCAGCAGGGACCTCCCACCATAGCACTGGGAGCAGCCCAGTCAAGTAAAGCAGAGAAACTGGGTCAGAAAACAGCAGCAGCTCTCAGGAACGCTGTGATGGAAACCAGTGCTCTGCTCTGCTACTGGAAACACAACAGACACTCAGAATCAAACTGACAACAACCTGAAAAAACAACCAACACACTCAGGTTAGAGATACAACACAACCAACACACACAGGTTAGAGATACAACACAACCAACACACACAGGTTAGAGATACAACAACCAACACACAGACAGGCTAGAGATACAACAACCAACACACACACAGGTTAGGGATACAACACAACCAACACACTCAGGTTAGAGATACAACACAACCATCACACACTCAGGTTAGAGATACAACAACCAACACACACACAGGCTAGAGATACAACAACCAACACACACACAGGTTAGGGATGCAACACAACCAACACACACACAGGTTA
>VUQG01042512.1:0-14284 GCA_015106755.1 Etia nguti
TGCATTAAATCGGCTCGTGGCACTGCTTCAACAGTGCGATACCCTCACGAGGGACGACCAGGATTTCAAACAGGTTTGATTTTCTTGCGACCATACGATTGCTGATTGGGCCAAAATGGCCAAAAATGGCCCATAATCACACAGTGTATGCCCAGCTTAACAAGACGAGCTATTATCTGAACACCTGGCACATCCCTGCAACTATCTACAGTGGATGAAGTGTCTGAAAGTCTTGTGTTCTTGTGTATGATCTTAGGAAATAGGGAAAGTCCTGCAAAGACCCGACACAGGACCTCAAAGTTGCATCTGGACCAACAGTTGATCCATCTAAGTGTTGATATATATTTAAAACTGTTAATCAATCAACCAATTTATTTATAAGCACATTTAAAAACGACACAGGTTGACCAAAAAAAGTAAAAAGTAGCACAAACACACACAAAGAACAAAACAAAAACTCAATTGGAGTATTTTTAGTTAAAAGATCAGAGAGGTATGACGGAGCTAATCCATTTAGAGACTTAAAAACAAGCAATAACAT
Organism: Etia nguti; assembly: GCA_015106755.1. NCBI lineage: Eukaryota > Metazoa > Chordata > Actinopteri > Cichliformes > Cichlidae > Etia > Etia nguti. The sequence goes on from VUQG01042512.1 coordinate 542, forward strand.
CTTAAAATCAATTCTACAACGTACTGGAAGCCAGTGTAAACGAGCCAAGACTGGAGAAATATGGTCGTGTTTACGAGTGCCTGTCAAGAGTCGGGCTGCAGCATTCTGAACTAGCTGAAGACGAGAGAGCGGAGCCTGGCTGATACCAAAATAAAGACTATTACAGTAGTCGAGCCTGGATGAAATAAATGCACGTATCACTTTCTCGAAGTCAGCAGATGACAAAATGTTCTTAGTTTTTGCAAGGGCCCTGAGCTGGAAGAAGCTTGAATAAAGCTAGTGTGTTTTGCATTTCCACACACCTCGGCAGGTTGTGTGTGCAGGTCAAAATAAACTTAAAGCTGCCGAAAAGTTTTAAGCCGTTTTCTTGCATGTTGTAGATCTGTATTACGATATCAGTATGACTAAAGTGTCCATTCAGTTGGCTTGTTTATGGCATACTTTAGTGATGAGTCGATTCATTCATCCATCAATTTTCTCAGGCACTTGTCCATGTCAGAGCTGCAGGGAACCAGTCCCAGCTGACTGGAGGCATGAGGGGAACTACAAGTGTGAGTGACTGGATTCATTCAAGCTTAATAGATGAACTTTGTAGTTTTGCCAAACTGTGAATACTGAAGAACAGGTGGCAGGGTGTAATGTGGTGCACTTGTGTAGCTCTATGCTTCATCCGCCCACTATTTTCTCCTCTCCCCGAGAAATCTTCTTAAAGTCTTTCTCTGTATTTCCAGCAGTCATCATGACTCTTTACCAGGATTTAGCTTCAACTTTCAAAGGAAGTTCTGCGATCATAGTTGTGAATAAAGGTCCAAATCTGTATTTTGCTAAGTTACATTTAATTTTTTTAAGCCAATTAGAAATTGTGATCTATACTTTATTTTTAGGCAATGTGCCGCTCCTGTTTGGATTACATGGATTCAAATAACTTGAAAGTAATTCTAAATTTTTTCATTCTTTCTACTTAAATCAGATCCTACATCTCCCAGCATGCCATTCGAATGCCTCTGCAGTGCAGTGGCTGTGTGAACTTGTGTTTCTTCTGTGGGTTCTTTTATCTGTGTAGGTGGAGAGAGTGATAATCAAAGAGAAAGTAATATATTGTTTTCCCCGCTGAGGAAAAAAGGAGAGTTTCTGAGAACAACCTGTGTTCTAATTCAGCGAAACTGCTGTGGGAGGACAAATCAGTTTCAGTTCCTTCCTCTGTTAGATTCATTACAGGTTGTCAAGGCAAAAACAAACAGGGGCTGGGTTAAAAAAGGCAAAGGGAGTCGTAACAATGACGCAGAGCAGGGCATTGTTAACACTCGGGGTTTTTACGGCATGATGACATCACTTCACTTCTAGTTTGTCATGCAGCACTGACAGATACTGTGAAAGTGAAGCAAGAATTAAACAGAGATTTGAGAATAGCATGTTGTCTGACGCTGTCCCAAAGTCTGACAGGAAGAGTGAAATGACTTTTGATTTGCATGATTTTCTCTAGAGCCTTCTCTAGGAACACAGTCATTTAATAGTTAGTGATGCATGGCTATAAATGAGTAAACGAGAAGACCTTCACAAAGGAAGAAGGTGGTTTGGTGCCTCTTCATTCTCATGTATAATGCAAGAATCAAAAGTCTATCTTTGAATAACACAACAACATGTGAAGGTGATGAAAGGAACAGACTGATTACATCAGTTTCATCTTCACCTGTGAGTAACCCCACTGATATACTTCAATAGAATCATACCTCAGTTTGAATTCAGTCTGGTTTCTGCAGACATCCTTCTCTGAGTCCTTCAGCTCTGGACTGCTGCCAGTGCGCTGGACACAAAGACGCTGTGACATCAGTGATATTGAAGGTAAACGGCGTCTGGAATTAGACTGTGATGAGCCTCATATACCTGCAGCTCTGGTTAGACTCACTGACAGCCACACCTAAGGTTCAACCTTGGAAAGCAAACCCTTTGATTTATTAAGAATATATTATCCTTCAAGCACTTTCCATGGTGGGAGTCAACTGCAAGTACTGTATGAGACTGAAAAGCACATTCCTCTGTGTGACTGATGGATGTGCTTTTGAGGCTGATTCTTTTCTTGTTTAATGTATTTTTTAACCAAAGGGATTCAAAAAGGATGATGCATCATGTTTAAAGTGACCCGTAACTTTCTGTTTAGGACCACTATCAAGTCAAGCCTGAACCTAAACAGGTAGTTGTTAAGTGCCTCGGACACACAGGTCTAGAGACCAGTTGGGAACCCACTGGCAACCTCTGGCTTGCAGTTACAAATATTGCTTTGGACACTAAATGGTTGCCGTGCCCATAGGTTCCATTGAAGATGAAGATTTGTGTACAAACACTTTCCATTTACTCTCTGAGCTGCAGTGAAACTTGAAGAAGTGTGATGCAAACTGCTTACGATGAGCAATCGCTTTTAAAGTGAACGTCGTAGTGCCATAACCAGCACACTGCAACTTTTACTCTGAAGGTGAAGAATATCAGTTTCTAGTTTGAATTCAGTTCACTTCAGTTTTATTTACTTAGTTGCTTCAATGCATTTTATATTGTAACATAAAGAATATAAAATAAAACAGAGAAAACTCCAACAATCAGACAGCCATCTTTGAGCAAGCACTTGGAGACAGTGGGAAGGAAAAACTCCCTTTTAACAGGAAGAAACATGCGGCAGAACCATGCTCAGGGAGGGGAGGAAGACAGAACAAAGACAAGTATTTCAAAGTTTCTCTAGTGCTTGGAGCGCAGTCAGCTGTTAGCAGTTAGCAAGTGTTTGCAGACAAACACAAAAGCTACAGGCGACCAGGACACCACGGAGGTTTTCAGTCCAGCACTATGTACCCCACTGTGACCACATTAATGCTATCGGCTTCCAGCAAGGGTCACTGACTGATCTTAACTACTCAGCTAGAACACACATTTTTCTCTAGCAACCAGAGATGGTCAGGGGTTGCCAACCAGTCTCTAGGCCTGTGTGATTTAAATGGCTAAATATAACCAACCAGCAGCTCGGAAAGTCTAAAACACGAATGTTCACATGGGACATGGTGCCCTGACTCACAGACCTTTAAAATAAACCATGGCCACAGACTCTGTGAGTCTTTGTGTGGTCATTATCCTGTTGTAGGTGAATATTGCCACCCATCAAGGAACAACCAGCAAAGTCCAGCTAATGGAGAAAAGCCAGCAGTGTCTGACAAAATGAGATTAGACATATTAGAATTTACCTGTCCGTTTGCTGTTGTTTCACGGTTATTCTCAAAGGAGAACTCCTTTTTATTGTGTATGTATTTTGATATCAGATCATATGTGGCAGGGATAGCTCAGTAGGTAAAGTGTTGGCCCCGTGATCGGAAGGTCAGGGGTTCGATTCCCCTGAACGGCTACCCTGAGGTACCCCTGAGCAACGTACCGTCCCTACACGCTGCTCCCCGGGCGCCCAATGGCGGCCCACTGCTTTACTGAGTGAATGGGTTAAATGCAGAGAGGAATTTCCCCACGGGGATCAATAGAGTATACATTATTATTATTATTATTATTATTATTATATGTGAATGGGCAGTGAGGCCTGTGGTGTATCTGTAGACATGAAAATATGGACTTCTATAAAGTTTGTTGCCAGCTTATCATAAAAAACAGTTCAAAAGATTTATATCTGCTGTTCTTCTCTCTCTCTGTGGAACTCATCGAGTTCTTATAACGTTTACCTGTTAGAGGTTTTTCACTGGCTTCCAGGGGCTGATTTGTGCAGGGTGCAGCACACACAGCTTCAGCGAGGAAATAATGAGGTAAATATTGTGCTTCTTTGGACTCACTGCATCGGTTTGACAAATGGATTGGAAATGCTCGGGTCGGGTGATGTGACAGACGTGAACATTTCTGTAAACAAAATCATGTTTTTATTGAGCGGAGGTGAGTTTATTGCTCTCAGCTCATTAAAGATCAGTGTTAACTGCAGACATTAAACCGACTTTGTTTCTCATCACCTGTTTTAGTGCATATTTACATTTTGTGCCAGTGGCATATATGCTATGTTTTGGAGCAAGGCAAAACAAATGCAATATTTAAAGCTAGGTTTGAAGGTGTGCCTGATTAGGGGCATTTTCACCTTAACTGACAGCTGTAATCATTACTTTCCTGCTAGCCTCATCAGCTAATTTGATTCACCGAACTGTTGTTGGTGTTGGAGTATTTTTATTGCATTTTTCATTGCTAGGTTTACAGTTCATCTAATTCCATTTTACCATCTGTATCTAGGCAGTTCTAGAAATATTTTGTATTTATCTGATACCAAGTAAATACAGGGCCAGAATTGTCGATACCAATACCAATACTTTTAAAGTAGCTTATATAGGGGGAGAGCAGTGTTATGATTTATGGGATGAATCATCAGTTAGCAAGTTGTGAACATATTTTATTTACCACTAAATCACCACTAAGGTGATTTTTACTTTTCACAATAACTAGTTTTTAAGGTACTTTGAGTCAGATTCTGTTTTTTAAATGTGTTCTGATACCAGCGTTGGTATCGAAACTATCGATATTTCAATTCGCGCACCTCTTCTGTGCAACACACCTTGCTTATTATGCTTGCTTAGCATTAACTGAATACTTGGTATTCCACACTTTCTTCCACATTTGCCCATTAGAGGTGCCAAAAATTAAGATAGCAACAATTTTGCCACCATGTGCCACTACTGCTTTGAATTCTAAAACCCTGAATCCAGATTCAGAATCCATTCAGAGACGGTCTGTTCCTTTTCACGTAAAGAAGTGAAAAAGTCACTTGGATGAGTGACGAAACATTTCTCCCACTGAAAACAGAATCAACCTTTTGGGAACTGAAAGAAATGTGACCCAGTCTGATATCAGCCTCAGAAGGTGTCATGGATTCAGCATATTACCTCACCCTGATACCATCCCACTATTCGGTATCAGTGACCGGCACAGATTTCTGCGTGTCAAAGTTGGGCCAAGTCAAACAGCAGATGGCGCGGGACGTCCTGCAGCGAGCGGGGAGCTGACATTGAGGCTGCTTAGAGAAACAGCAGCCGGCAGAGCGCTGCTGAGAGGGTCTGCATGTGTGATACTGAAGCATCAGAGTACATGTTCACACTGTGCAACAGGGGAACAGTTTCCTTTTCTCACATATCTCATGACACTGTAACTGCATTCTCCTTTCTCTTCCTGCCAACATAAAAGGATTTTTCATCACTTACCTTAACATGATCAAACACATTTATGCCACCAAATGTAAATTTGGGCAGTTAACTCACCACTACACACCGAACAGTGATAGGCAGAGTGTTTGGCCTCAACTAACACAGCACCCATTCCTTTAACTTACACTTAATTGTATAATCACTTAAACAGGGATTTAAAACCCATTTTAGTCCCAGTCCAATTTTATCTCAAGTGGCCCGGACACCATTGCATCATAATATATATATATATATATAAATAAAAACATACATGTCCAGTTTTTATTGTTTCTTTACTTTACAGGTAAATTCTGGAAGTTTTCACCTGAGCAATAGCAAAGATTTTTAAAAAGCTGAAACCAAACTCAAGTCCTATAAATTTTCAGACAGCAGAAGCTGTGAATCCTTCTTAAATGAGTGATCCATTTACAAACCTGAGATAAGTTTAAAGACTGTGAAACTGGGAGCTTTAAGATGAAAGTCTGTGAGATTAAATAAAGATTTCATCTGCTACGTAAAACGCATGTTTTTCCAAACAGCGTGTCTCTATCCAAAGTTTTGTGGTCACTGGTTTCATCAGGTTTTACAGTAATGAACAGGCTGGGACACACTGCTGGACTGAGTGTGGCGACCCTGATGTGGGTTTGTGGTAAATATTTACTGACTGACTGCCGAGATGGTCTCAGGGTGCCCAAATACCCTTTTTTTTGTTTAAATTGATTTCTGTATTTATATTTGTTTATTAATATGATTCTAATTGGATTTAGAAAGAAGGTCATACAAAGGAGTAATGGCTGTATGATACTGGGCAGGATGATATATGTCTTATTTATAAAAAGATAATGTATGATCTTTTTATAAGTGACTTTACACAGTGTGTGTGTGTGTGTGTGTGTGTGTGTGTGTGTGTGTGTGTGTGTGAGAGAGAGAGAGAGATTCAGTACGAGTCTAAAGATAAGGTTACACATTACGTTAAAGTTAGTTTAAGGTTAAGCTTGTTTTTAAAGTTTAGAGTAAGTCTCCAGGATGTTACGTGTGCATGAGTTTGCAGAGCGTGTGTGATTACATCTGTAAGGCATGTTGCATATGTGGCTGTGTGTTTAGGTCATAAACGTATGTGTTGAAATATTTAAAGCAGCAGCTCCACCTTCTGCCTTTTGTCGCGTCCTCTGAGTCACATGTAGATTCCTGCTGCCTTGCAAAGGCACGCAGCTGCAGTCGCTGCTCCACAGAACAGCCAATAAAACCTTTGATTCCACTGATTTTTAATTAAGATTCTTAAACAGTGACTCAACTCAGGTGGAAGAGTTGTTTGTTGTTTTTGCTGAAGCAATTCAGAGGCATGAAGTTGTCATAAATCAATTTGTTGATACCGCTTCCTTACTCTGGAAGACTTGTGTCATCCTGACAGAGTTTGTGGTGGAGCACATTGTTGTGTATTTTTGGAGTAGTGGTATATACATCTTGACAGTAGTCTTTGGCCTTTTTTGTCCTTCCTTAATGTGACCTTGTTCTGTTGTTGTTTAATGGTGGCTGATAAACAGATTAGAATTCAACTTAATTCAGTTTTATTTATAAAGGACCTATATATATATATATATATAATTAATATAAAGTCAAATCAAGATGCTTTATATGAAGTTAAGACCCCACAATATCTGAAAGAAACCCCAACAGTCAGATGATTCCCTAAAAGTAAGCACTTGGCAACAGTGGGAAAGAAAACCTCCCTTTTAACAGGAAGAACCTCCAGCAGAATCAGCACCCGGGGAGCCATCTGCCATTTCTTGCTGTGGTGGTCGTCTATGGGCTTTGAGAGTTTTCTTGTTGGTTTTTGTTTTTCAGGTCAGTTGCATGTTTACCCAGCGTTTCCTACAAAATTCTGCTTTCCAAAATGCAGAATCACAGTTATCGCCCCCTGGTGGATAATAAGGAGAATGCAGGTAAAGTACTTTAGTGCTTCTGGGCTTCACTTTTCAGACAGAGAAGTCTGTCTTTACGCTGTCTGCGGGTTAATCACCATTTGACAACCCAATTAGCTACATCTTCAACTCTGCCCTAGTTTTGGGCCTGCTTTTAACCCTCTGAGGTCTCAGTCATCATCAGTGAGCGCCACAACTGCTGCTATGAACCCAACCCCTTTATTTTGAATTAAATTAAATTAAATTAAAAATAAATAAAACAACAGTAATATTTTTTTAATGTGTTTCTGTTACTCCTACTTTCTTTATCCCCTGATTTCCAGGACCTTGGAGAAGTTCATGTTCATATTCTGATAAGTTAGGATTAAGGTCAATTCAAATGTTGACTCGGACCTCACAAGGTTAAATTCCAGGCTTAAAAAGCAGGAGTAATTTGAGTCAAGCATCATCACTTCAGCTGTGCTGTGGCACCAAATATGGACCCTAACCTCAGACCTGAGCTGATCAGCATGTAGAAATCAGCCTCACTTAAAAGTGCTCAGGCCAGCTTTAGTTGCAAGATGTCCGAAAGAAGCAGCTCAAATATGGCCGAGCCAATTCTGGAGCACCATCCACCGCATGTGTGGCAGGCTTTTGGCAACCGGGACCCTGAATAAGCTGCTTGTGTTTAAAACCATTAACCATTTTTAAACCGTAAGAAGTCATTTTATCTCTTCCACCTAATAAAATAATATCTGTCATTTACTCAGCTACATATTTACCCTTTTATAAATGGTCACTTCATTACCTCTGAGGGTTTGTTGGACATATTAAGAGTGTTAGCAGTAATGATGATGACATGCATTGCTGTCCACTCAGCGCATGGCTTCGTGGTGGTGGCCCATTTCAGGGAATGTCATAATGATATACTGGTGACCCATTAGGATGCCAAAGTAGTGACTGTGTGACTGCAGGGGGCTGCAGGTCAGAGGTCATTCAGATTTGCAGGGCGTGAGGGTTTTAGGAAGGGTGTGTACAGCGTATGAGTGAGCCTGCCATGTGTGTGATCTTTGATAGCACTGAGTGTGACAGATGGAGAGTGCATGGAGCCGTCAGTAAGAACTTTAACTTGATGACAAAGATGAAAATGACACCTTTAAATTAGTTTTACAAACATGTCTCATCATGAAGAAGCAAAGGCTTCCAAAGAGGGACTGGTTTATGTCAGAGGTGAGAATGAGCTTTCTCTCTTTATGGCTCATAAACATACAAGCACACAGATATTATTAGTAAAACTGGTTTATTCCAGTTATTCCATGTGTGGTTTGTTAACAAGACTTCAGATGTCAGAGAACACACAAGTCCACCTGCTCAGTTTGCCAGGCATGTAAGTAAATGGTGTCTGGGTATGCTGCTGATGGCTCCAGGCGTCACGGTGAAAACTGTAAGACAAGCTGACTCTGCTGACTTACTTCTATCTGCTGGCTTATTTGTACAGAGGATTTGTTCTTATTTCATCACTTTATTGCCTCAAGGAGCAAGGTATGCCCAAAATGCCCCAAAATAGAGTTCAATTGTTATTCAGTCTAAAACTATTTTGATTGTAATAAATTTCCCTTTGGTACACTGGTTCTAAAACAGAGAGACTGCTGTGGAGTTTATTGGTTAAATGTAATTTGCCATGATTAATGACCTCACAGTTAAAGTTGCCCTCTATGAATCACGTGGGCAAAGCATCAGACTGCAGACCCTCTCACTGAGGACTGCAACATCGTAAAGGGAGAATGACCCAGTGGATATGTGAGGCGAATGACTGCAGTAAGTCCATCCTGTTATTTTAACTCCACGCCAATGCAGTGGGTTTCAACAGTGACCTACAGAGTGGTGGATAGCAGACATTTGGCATAATGGAGGCATGAACTGAAATGTTCATGCAACATTTAGGTGGATTTTTCTTTTAGGTTTTGCAATAAATTACTGTCATAACATTTGACTGCAAGCTGTGAGTAGTGACTGAAGACTGAAGTTCACTTACACAGGCTGTGGAAATGAACTTTGAACTCTGGTGTCTAGATTCCACCTTAACTCACATACTGTCATCCATTTCTCCAGATCAAAAGGAATTATTTAAGGTGGTTTGGGTATCTGGCTAGTTTGCCTTCTGGACGTCTTCAAGGTTTTTCTGACATCTTCTGGAAGGACACCAAGCCAGCACATGTGCTGGATGTTGCTACTGAAGGAGGGCTGCTGGCACCACGACCTGGACCTAAAAATCATAAATGGATGGATGGATGGATATTACTTCCATTAAACTATTCCTCAGGACAAACATTAAACTGCAGTGGTACAGTGTAATGACCCTTAAAATATTTGGATGTCCAGTCTCTGAGAGCAGGTTTGAAGGTCTCTAAGAAAAAACAGAGTATTGCAGGTAGAGGACTGATATTTGACTTGTTGTTACCAAGTAATGTTGGGGTCATTACTCAAAACAAAGTAATTTTTTACTTGCTACTTTTTCTAAGTAATGCATTACATGTCTTCATTACTCATTTAAGAAAGTCTGTCATTTTTGTAACCAACAATAGCTTTGGAAGCAGAGTAAGATGTTCTAACTCAGTGTATGTAAAAAGGTTTTAATTTGTTTGTTTCCTCTTGTTTTGTTTTTCTGGCTAAGAAAAGAAGATAAGTGCTGAAAGCCATTAAAATGAACACACATACAGAAGACAACACAGCAAAAAATACCAAAAGTAAAACAACAGACCCACACATCCAAAAACATTTAAACACGCCTCCTGGGAAACCACTGACCCAGTGGAGAAAGTTGGCAAAAGTCAAAATGACAAAATGCCCAGATATGCGAGTAAATCTAATCATACCTTTACCCCATCACTGCCACATCAAAGCTGGGATTGTCAGATATGTTTCAAAGTTTCAGCTTCATTTCTCGCCAGCACTACACTCAAACTCGCGGCCCGGGGACCACTTGCAGGCCACATCTCTCCTACTTGCGGCCCGTATATTGATGTGAAGAAATATAATGCATTTTGGCTCTTGAAATGACTTTTTTTGTTAGGGAGGATTTTTTTATTGTTGAGTGCAATGTTAAAATAAGTTCTTTAAAAATCAAAAAATGATTTAATATGAAGGCAACATGAGCAGAGAGTACAAACATGCTGAGGGACTGGCTGTGTTAGCTCAGTGAGAGAGTCAAAAACTCATGTGTACACATGTGTCTGCATTTTTATTTTGTTAAATACGAACAAAATAATAGCAGACGTGCTGCCACGTGTCTGGACAGAAAGAGAGGACCAATGTGTTTATTTGGTAGATCAATGAAAGGCTTCAGTTAGTTAAGAGGGAGGAAAAAAAGGTGGCTAACTGAAATGTTCATGTAGCATTTAGGTGGATGGGGGTCTGCCACCCAGTGTTTTGTGTTTGTGTTTAATTTGTATTCCTTGATCATTGTTATTCATGGTTTTGAGTTCTCTTGATGGTTTTCTTTTCATGTTAATTTGTTGTATCTACTAGCTTCTAGTTTCAGTTTCTGTACCTTCTCTGTGTTTCATGTCTGGTTACTTTTTGTCTCTGTGCTTCATGTTTCCTCTGTTTCCAGGTCTGTCACGTTTCCACGTCTTTTTGTCTAGTCTGCGTCTTTGTGAATTGTCTCATGCTTCCTGTTTTACTTTGGTAGCTCTTGACCTACGTTAATGTTTTCAGTTTTGCTTCCCCTTGTCTCATTACGTCTGATTACTTCCAGCTGTGTTCCCTCCTGTTTCCCATTCCATCGTTACTGCCTCTTGTATTAAGCCCTGTGTTTTCCTTGTTCTGTGTTGCGTCGTACACCCTCACTGTGCTGTTTTCTCCCTTTGTGGTCCTGATTAATTCTAGTTCATGTTTCGTAGTTTCTTGAGTCCAGTTTAGTGTCCTAGTTTTCATGTTCAAGGTTTTGATTTGTTTTTGTGAGCTTATTTTGTGGAAAGTTCTCCCAGCACTAAAGGCTGCCACTTTAAGTTTATTCTACTGTCTGAGAGTCCTGAGTTTGGGTCCTACATCCTGCCTGCCACACAGCACACATCGTGAAAAAAGTGGCCCTTCAGTGAGATGACAGTGCCAGCAGTGGCCCACAGCTCATTTAAGTTTGAGACCCCTGTTTTAGAGGGTACGAATAAATGATATGATAAGTGATATCGCAGTTGGAAGTTTACGTTGGTGCCTTTTGTGTCAGCAAATACTGTGTGAACAAAATGTAAGATGCAGCATGTTAGCCTGCCTGCAGGGGCACCAAAACAGAAAAGTTGCCATTCATTCAGAAGTGATCGGCTCTCCTGGTGTACCGAGTTTTTGTTTTATCCTGTTACTCTGAAGGAAAGACTCCAAACTGTGAATTGAAACAATCATTCACATTCAGCCTTTGTAACATTATCGCTGTGTGTCAGATCTATTTATTTATCTGCTGTAATGTCATTTTTTAAAGTTGTTTTTTGGTCCCAGGACTTTCTCTCTGTCCTGACTGCTGAACATAAATGATGCAAAAGTGTCTCTATATTCTGCTGCAGCAAAATTGGAATGGGTTCAGGATGATTTAAGGGTGAAAGAGCTGCTCTCTCTTCGCGGGTGTAAAGTATGAATAAAGGCCCTTGTGGCAGCTTCAATAAGGAGCTGTCCTTGCAAAATGTAAATGAGTCTGGCCTGTGAACTTGCTGATTTGATACTGGACCAGCAGCTCGGGGGGCAAAAAATGTCAAGCATTTTACCCGTGTAATATTATCCGTATTTATTATTCTGCACCAATAGTTTAGTTAACTTTGCTCAAATTATCCTATTTTTAAAGCGGATTTTGTGTGGTGAAATTTTTTTTTCAGATCATCATTGAGAGAAATACTGGCAGCACAAAGAAGCACTTTATTGCTGAGGTCAGTGTGAGAGGATATCCAGGGAGGAAAAAGAGAGGATTTAAATAAATTGGGGCACAGATGGCAAACAGAAACTTACTCATTTAAATTGTATTTGCATTGCATTACACTGATATGGTCTCTATGTGTGTGAATGTCACCGTAACTAATGCACAGAAATAACAGTGACAAACGGTGATGATGCTTATGCAGGAAACTTAAAATCGTTCAACCTAACATTAATATTTATTGGCTTTTTATCAGACAGCTGAATGACAGGAAGAGAGAGAGAGAGTGGGAGGGATGACACGCAGTCGATGGCCAATATATGATTAAATATGATTTTTGAAATTGTTAAGATGCTTTATTTATCGCTGTAATTTGAAATTTCCTTTGTTACAGCAGCCAAAACGAGAAACACAGACAATAGTGGATAATTCTCCATTCAGAGATCAAATAAATGTTTTAATCTTAAAATCAAAAATACTAAAATTCACTGATCAGGTTCATTTTCACATTGCACAAATTATGCATAAAGCAATAAACATAGTACTTCCTGTTCTGAGTGGGGAGTTAAATTTAAAATGTGCCTGTGTCCGTACGACACTCAAATGTTTTTTTCATCCCTGTTTGTGGAGTGAAACAGACTGAGTGAGGACCTGAAGCAGTGTGCTGCAGGAGGTGTGAGGAGGAAGTAGGCTTTGGGACTGAACCAACTGATATTAATTTGCACTAAGTGGCAGGATTGCTTTCTAATTACTGATAGATTTCGGCTGATGTCATGACTTTCTATGCCTTTTTGCACCTCCCTTTCTTCATTTGTTCAATACTTTCTCCCTGTGTCATTTCTCATTATTACACATGACTGAATTCATGGACATCTATGGTTTGATTTCTTTGCATGAGCAGACTGGATGGGTTGTTATCAACATCTGGTGAGAATTTCATGTCAGCAGCACATTTATAAATATATTATATTAGAAAGTTGATGACGTGCTCGATACTAATTTTACCCGCTGTGTATATATATCTGTAAATATTTCTATCTCTTGGCATGTTATTGGGGTTATAAAACATGCAGAAACTGTGATAAGGACTTATGATAGGACAGGGCATAAACAGGAAGGAAAAATGATGATTAGTTACTACATCATGGAATGGTTGTGAAATTAAAAACGTTTATTTTCAGTTTTTTTCTTTGTTATTGTTGTGGAGTTTTTTTCACATGTTCAGAATAGAGCCACATTACAAATAAAAAATATTACAATTTTCCTGACATGAAATAAAATTAGTCAAGAAAAAAGAATTTAATGAAACATGAGTTAATTAAAATTGCCCAACAAGAATAACTTAACAGCATACAATAAAAAGTGAAGTCAAACCTGAATATAATACAACAAAACGACTCCATTTCAAGTAAAAAAAACCAAAACACTAAAAATAACTTACAGAATGTAAATACAAGCCCTGGAAATGTCAGATGATATTACAGCCGGTCAGTGTATACACAGTAAGGTGTTATGAACAGTGCGGCGCTGAAAAGATTTCTGATGATTCTCTGTGAAAATATATATTATATATTAGCACGTGTGTGTGTGTGTGTGTGTGGTGGGAGGGTAGGTGACTTCACCACAGGTGGTTTTCTGAAATAGAAAGATGACATCATGCTCTGACTCGCTGGTCATATTATTTCTGTGTGTTTGTGTGTGAAGGATTTATTTGGACTGGAACAAAGAGTGAGAATGTTCTATA
>VUQG01042513.1:0-19028 GCA_015106755.1 Etia nguti
CCAGAGGCCCCAGAGTACGAGAGCCCAAGGAGGACCACCGGAGGGGCATCCGGCCACCCTCCTGGGAAGAGCTGCACAGGGCCCGAGACGAGGGGGTCCTAATTGGTTAATGACTTTAACTTTGTGGCTGTTACTTTTTTTTTTGTTTGTTTTGTTTTTTTCACTTGGTGTTACACCCCACCCCAGATAATACTTTGCTTTTAAGTGGGTTGTAACATTCACTATGCTGGGCTAACTTTCAGTTTCCAACTCAGTTTAGCCACATAGCTAAACAGTAAAGTATTTTCAGAAAGACTCTCAAACAAGTCGGCTGGGTTGTTTTTGAGTTTACTGAGTCAGGTTATGTCTCAAACTGCTTCAGACATGAAAAGTGAGGCCAGCATGATAAGGATGACAGGTTCTCATTGGCGTTTATATTTCTTCTAATATATATATATATATATATATTTTTTTAATACTTTATCTTGCTCTCTCTCTCTTCTAAAAAAGATACAGCCCCCAATGTTCAAGCAGTGATGGAGAGGTTTATATATTTTTGATGAAAGTATCAGCACACGTGATCAACGTTTTTGTCCTTGTGCATCAACAAAATTAACACTGGTCAGCTGAATAACTGAAGTTCCCATACAACTAGATTTATTGGATAGACAGGCATTCACCACATGGTGTCAGAGTAGGAGCAGACCATGAACCCGCTCAAAAAAAACAAACAAACAAACAAAAAAAAACCTGAAAAGAAAATGGAGGCCTTCAGTGTTAGGACCTCACAGATGGCCTGGGAGTCCTCAAAACTGCCTGATGCACGGCCTCATTTCAAATAACATGTCGAGGAAGAAGCAAACCCCATATTTTTGGGTTAAAGTTTCAACAATGGAGCAATAATGTGGGATGATTTGATATGTGAATACCACTGCTGCAGTCACGAAAGAAGAGCCATGATTTAAAAGATATGAATTAAAAGACTTACTTATCACTCTATATGTCAGCCTCCACTCAGTATTATTAAGACACAGAACTTCAAATGACCATGAATTGAATCTTTAATTATCTGTTGTTATAACACTGCCAGTACTATGAAACAGCAGCACATAACTTCTAATAAAAAACAAGTACTAACAATTTCAAATATAGACTTTTTAATGTGTTAATTGAGACAATAACTGTTGTCACTTGAATAAAAGTCATGCCTCATAAAATTAAAAAAAATCAACCACTTGGTCTGTTTACAGATGTTACATGGCTACTAACTGACTGAACCTTTATTTAAATCTGGCCTGGACAATACAGGATATTGAAATGCTTTGTTTGAAGAGGGTTAAAAGTTGAGTCACAAGATATCAGTTTTCATCATTATCATTTCTCGGTTAATTAATAACACTTCACTTCACCAACAATAAACTACTTCAGCTCCCAGCATTACTTCTAGCATGACCACTGAACTGAAATCTCTTGAAAACAATCACTTAACAGGAGCTTAGGATCAAATCAAGTTTTACATACTAATATCAAATGAAAATATTGAGTGCCTCTCACTACTTCTTTTCAGTTAAATGGAACAGAAACATTAGAATAAAAACTCACACTAGATGTCAGAGTTGTGCTCCAGCATTAACAGATGCTGATCTACAATATAAGCACAGGAAGACAGCAGGAAAAAGCAAAGTTTGAACCACAGTGACAAAATAGCCACACCTTAATTGTTTTGTAATGGGGAAAACATATTTCAGTGTTATCCCACAAAATACAGAGCTTCAGTTATTAAATTGGTCAAATGTTTGGTCAAATAGAAAAGGCTGATGCAAGTCTGGTTTCATTTGTGCTGTGAAACATGCCAAAGTGCATGCAGGGTGATAACAAAGTTTATCACAAATATGACTGACTACTGGAAGTGTTTCAACAGAAGAACACGAAAACTTAACTCAGGCCATAAAAAAGGGGGAGAAATAATAAAACATAAATTGTTTAATTTTTCACACAATCCTTCTAATCTTTGCTTAATATTTTGTAAACCACATTTTGTAAATTGATTTTATATTTTTAAACCACGACATCAACGCCTCACCTCAACTGAAAAAGTAACTTTGTGCAAGCTTTTGCAATTCAAAACAACAGCTCTGTAAACCCTGATGAATGTACCAATTGAAGACTGCCCTGTATTAACCTGTAACACATACATTGACATATACAGCATGCTGTCTGATATTATTTTATATCAGAACTTTATTTTTATTGAACATAAAGCAGATAAAGGTGTTTACAGTCATTTAGAATTTAGTATGTTTAGGAGTTGTTTCCTCTCCACTATCAGCACTGTTTGCAGCACCTGTAGCAGAGTAGCATTACCGTACAGTAGGTCATGGTGTGTTAAGAAGTGTCTTTGTGGTAATGAGCTTGTGTAAGGCATTACTGGAAAGTTCTGAGTGAAATCCCCCCAAATTACCCTTTTCAGCATCATAAACAAGCTGAATGTATACACTTTTTTGTTACATTTAGGAAGTCACTTTTTTATTTTGATTTACTGAATGTGAGCTATTTAACTGCATTATTTTCAGCTTTCTACTGTATTCCTGTTCTTTTATTGTATTTAGGGGATTGACAGAACTAGAAATGGCTATATCAAAGATTGAGAGGTTTGGAGACAAAGTTAGAGAGGTAATGCTTAGAGGGTTTGGACATGCAGAGCAGGGACCGTGGAGAAAGGATGATGATGATGATGGAGCTGAAAAGTAAGTGGAAAAAAAGAAGAACCCAGAGAAGTTTTATGGATGGGGAGGGAGATTGTTAGTGTGACCGAAGAGGATGAGAATGTGGAGAGTGATCTTAATTTTAATTAATTCAAGCTATTTTGTTACAGGTGTTTTACCGTTTTGGCTGCTCCAGCAGAAATTCCCCATCCATCGGTATCAGTTATCTTGTAAATTAGTCGGGCTGTTAAAAAATTCTACATTTGTAACTTTTATGTGTAGATTATGATGAAGAATATCAGAAATGTGCTATTGTGTTTATTATAGAACTCATCATGACAAAAATGTTTTCGCCCATCATATTACGATACAAAAAATTAATATATTAAGCAAATCCTCAATATTTTAGAAAGAAAGTAGGCTTTACATTTGGAGAGCTGAACTGAATTGAACTAAGATTGAACAGGTGTACCTAATAAAGTGGCCACAACGAAAACGCAATCTCCCATGAAGGTAGATACTTTAGATACTGGCTTCACTTCATGAGATCACAACCCACAAAGATTAGAAACTACTGACGTAAGTCTTATAATTATTTCCCTCTTACATACAAACACCATCAATACAAATCTGTAGTGGTTAGTGACAAAGACAGATATAAAACTAAAGTAAAATTAATATTTTAAAGACTTTTCAGTCTCAGCAGTCTAAACATGAAAAAAACAAAACAATAAACAAAACATACTTGCAAGTAAGTATGCAGAGGTCCTGACACAACTCAGAACCAAAGGCTCACCAATGCTTCCTAACATTAACAGAGAATAACAAAAATTAAAATAAAAAATAATGCTTTTTCTAATTTCAAACTTAAACAACACCAACTATTCATCCTAAAGGCATCTGATGGAGGGTAATGAGAGTTAAAGCACTTTAAAAAATCAAACACAGTAAATACAGTCATGGGTATTTTTCTTTTTACATAATTTCCGAGATTAAGAGACAATTTGTGTTAAATGGTTCATTTATCCAGCTCTATGGGAGTGCACAAGAAAGGGGAAAAACAAGAACTAAATACATTTATACATTCTAAATAAATTTGTAAAAAAATATGCAAATTTGTAGGAAAACATCACAGAACTGACTGACGTGACCATTTCCCACTGTAGGAGGTACAAAACACAGAGTACATAAACATTAGGCTACATGCTGTCGGTTAAATAAGAGTGAATATCCTTCATGTTACATGACAGTTAGCTTCCATTCATCACACCCCAGTCAGCTGCATGTACGTCAGGGGAGGAGAGCTGGAGAGGATGCATGCACTTTCACTGCATGTCTGCACAACATAATCAAATGTGACATAAAAAAAATGTAAAATAAAGAAGAGACAAAGTATTTGTTTTTGAACATTTACTTTTTTTTCTTTTTTTGGGAGCAGGTGGACCATACGCCATGTTGCTGGGAGCGGCCAGCCCAGGTTTGAATCCAACCCGTCTCTCTCTCCCTCCACTTTCCTGTCACTCTTCACTGCACCTATCTAATAAAGCCAAAAAAGAAATACGGCGCATAACTTGAATTAAGATTATTTTTAACTGCTGACATTGAACTAGGTTTTGGCAAATAAAGGATTACTACATTTCAACAAAAATAAAATAAAAAAAAAGTCATGTCATGTGACTCTGGTTAATTTCTTAGCAAACAAATTAAACTATGTTTGTGTCTGTTTCTTGGTACATAACAAATTTTCTAACGTTTCCCACTTCACAGGTTACATCAAATAATCCTACATCAACAGAGCTTTAATTAACAGGGGGGTACATTCTGTAGCTACCTCTACTAAGGAGGCTATGTGCTTGGTTAATTTGTCAGTTTGTTCACAGGATTAAGGAAAATGTTACGGATTTTATGTGCATGAAATCTTTACCAGAGGTAGGGCCTGGCCCAGTTTAGAAGTGATTATAGCAAAAAAACGGACATTTTGTGCCATGTATTCACAAATATAATAAGCAAAATAAGAAAAAAAATGTGTAATATGGCCTTCAAGTTCTCAAAAAAAATATCACAACATTATCAGTATCAAGAGATTCAGTTTAGGAGGGAATTTACAGCTGTGTTGGGGATACGCGGTTTCAGACTGCTCAGACAGAGATGAGCTGCGGTCATACACTGGACACGATTAACTGCTTAAGCTGTTTTGCACTTAATAAGAATAGTACTGATGTTTCCAGTACACTTTAGGAAATAAAGTGTTAGCTGATACTACGTTATTTTTATTTCCTTAATTTTACATTAGATTTGCTTCACTGCTACTTCTATGTTAAATGTACATGCCCAAAAGTCTGTAAACTGGCAGCAGATTTCACTTAAGATTGGCAACTAAATACAAAATTATATTAAAAAAATAAAAATCTGAAATGAAAACAATATCAGACAGAGAAGAATCCAAGTGAGTGAACAGTGATCCTGTCATTTCCAACATTACTTCACCAAGAAAGCTGATCAGTCATAATTAAAAGTGATGAGTAGTATGAAGTTATACTTATCATACTCGAGAGGCACAAAATGTCTTCAGAGAGCATGACTAGACAAGTACAACTAAACACTTCACCTGGCAGTTTCTGTTCAGATTAACTTTTCCCTTTAAGTTAAACATGAAAGACAAGAAGAGTTTTATGAAACCTTTTAAAACAATGAGACGTTTAAAGTTGGTGAAAACAATCTGTTACAGATAAACACACGATAAACTACATTTCTCAAGGTTATACAACGACAACCATTTCAAGGCAGAGAAACAGCCTCTGGAAACGAGCAGTCTGAGCTTTCCACGCTCACAACTTGAGCTTGTCTTCACGGCATCCACCATCACTTCCAAAGGGTTAGTGGATTTAATTGTCTCAGCTGTCTTCTCACAGGTTTGTCTTGTGGAAAACTTATGCAGACGTTTTTCTTGCTTCACCTTTTTTTCTCTACTTCCATTAAAATCAGCTGCAGACATTTGAAATGTTAAGGAAAGTGTGTTTTTTAGGTCTTTTTAAGTGTTTCTCTGTCGCTTTCCAGCCTCAGCGAGAGGCCCATGATACCTGGTCGTTTCAGGCTCCACTGGTCAATCTGTCTCTGCCGCTCCTGCTGCTCGACCTCCGATTCGCTCGATGAGCTGCCGGTATTGCTGCTGCTACTGCTACTGCTGCTGCTGCCCCCACAACCTCCGCCTCCGCTGCTACCACCAAAAGTGAAGCAATCCTTCTGCTTCCTGTCAGCCTTCCCCCTCTCCCCTACATCTACTCCTCTTTCCTCCTTCTCTCTCCTTGCATCCTTCACCATCCCACCGCTGTCCTCAGGTTTGTCAGCCATTTCCATTTCGATCGGGGCCTGCTCAGGCCCCAGCACGGCTCCTCTGTGGTCCATATCGACCCACACTGGCCCCGGAGGAGGCTCCAAACTGGTGTACTGGAGCATTGGCTGTTGGGGCTGGGGGTCCACTTGCGGAGGGAGGTTCTGCCTCTCTGGATGGAGGTACTGAGTTTGGTGTTGGAGGTGATGCAGCGGCTGAAGTGGGTGCTGCAGAGACTGGTGCTGGAGCTGGTGCTGCTGCTGCAGATGGTGGTGGTGGTGTGAGTGGTGGTGATGGTGCTGCTGATGATGATGATGATGCTGCAGGTGATGATGGTGGTACTGATCAACAGTCCGCTTATCCACATTACGGACGACCTCTTTGGGCTGGTTTTTAAGGAACTTCTCAAACTTCTTGGAGGCTTTTTTGTTCGTCACAAACCAATCCTGTTGAGATACACGCAGCATGAAGAGGTGGTATTATACAACATACATTAAACTTGCATTATTTATTATTCATTGCATTATAGGCCCAAAGGGGGCAGCTCGTCTGCCAGAAGGGGGCAGCAGAAAGAAGTCTGATTCTGCTGTTGTAAGTCTGAGACTTCACTTTATTTATGACTTTAGTTAAAAACTTTCTTGATGAGTTTAAACAACTACACAAGGGAGCTGCTCATATCCCACCCTTGATATAGAGTATATGAATTTATGGTAATGTCATCTGCATACAGTTACACAAAGAAGGCTCAAGCCAGAAACTTGTGAACTTTTCATTACCTGTGAATGGACAGAGTTGATGTGGTATTTCACTCCGCTTTCAGAGTTAAACTCTTTATTGCAGATCAGACATCTGTATTTACCGGCCTCGAAGTCGCCCTGAAATCCGATCAGGAAAAAAGAGCCTTTAAAAGATTATAAGAATTTAATGCATATAAAGTATTTACTGCCCATAGTACACTGACTTTTATATTTCACTTAATAATCTGAATAATTGACTGAATAATTTAACAAATGCACACATTTTCTAAATTCTGTTCAAAGCGGCTTTTACAAATTTATTACTTCATACTTTATTTTACAGGAATCATCAAAAAAAATTGAGGAGCTGACTTAAAACGCATGTAAATGCCAGTCCAGATGAAGCATTAGAAGGGTTTCCCAGTTTTAAGATTTCATGCTAATACACTGATGAGTTTCAACTTAATTATACCTGGTGTCATTTAATGTATTGCTAATCCTGGAAAGTTTGTACCTTATGTGTACTACAGTGTTATTTCCTAAACAAAGAAAAAAGATGACAAACCCTCGTGCAGAGACCCAGATGAGCTTTGAGTCCAGACACACTCGTGTAGGTGCAGCCGCAACCCTGAGGAAGACACACATTATGTTATATTATGGGCTTTGAATGCTGTGTTAACCATGTAATGGACATCTGCTCTCATTGACATCATACACATCCACAGGGATTACTTGTACATACACTGACCTCTCTATTTGAAAGTTTGGCCATGTTCACTATGAATGTTCTACATTGCACCAGTGCATATATGACAGAAAATAAGGAAAACTATAAAATTCTCTATAAAATATGTCCCTTTAAAAATGTACATTTACAAAGAGAAGCATTTCAGGTTTTTGAAAAACCTGAGTTTTTATACAGAAAGACTGATAATTTTCATGGCTATATTTTTATTTTAAATGAATTATAGCTATTCTAATTATACTTGTTCTTGACATCTTGATCCAATTACTCAGACAAGAAAATAAATAAATAAGTCTGCTGATTTTCACTTAAACAGGTAAAAATAAGACTAGTGTTGTTTTCTACCTGGTTGGGGCACTGGACTTTCCTCTGCAGCTTCACCTCATTCTTCCACTTCCTCAGCACCTCCTGGCTGAAGGCAGGCAGGCCGGGTCGGGCATATTTCAACTGAATAGGGTGTCAGGAGAAAGAGGACGAACACATTTATGTTCAGTATATACTCCATTTTAATCCACAATTTCAGGTAAAGTGAATCTTCTCTTACCTTCTTGTCATCTGGTACCAGGTCGGACTGAAACTTCCTCTTCGGCCAGTCTTTGGGCAGTTCGTTGTTGGCGATCTCAGCCAGGTGGAAGTTGGCCACCTGGGCCGAGGCTCTCTGCACCCTGCCGCTGGGCGTCCTCTCTGGATTAGCCTCCCTCTGGGCCTTCAGTGCCTCATCTTCCTCAGTCTTCTGTGGTGTCTGGATGAACCAAGAAAATAAACTTAATGGAGATGAGGCACAAAGAGTTTCACAGACACTTGAATTAAAAGGACAGGTGACAAAACAAGGCTCCCATCTTGTCTAATTGTCTATTAATTTAAATTTGAATGTAAGAGTATTAACGAATTACAATTTTTATAGTATTTAGTGGCTTAGACGACATATGTGACTCACAGGAGCATGCTCTGATTTCAGGTGATACTCCAGACCAGCCTTGGATTTATAGGTCTTCCCACAGTGAGAGCAGTTCAGCAGCATTTTCTCCAGCTCAGACTCCTCCTTTCCACACTTTTTCATATGATACACATAGCCCATGATGCTGGTAAATGCAGCGTTACAACCCTGGAAAGAAAAGAAAAACACGTTTTTTCACACCACCATCAGTTTGATCTTTTATCTTATTTTCATCAAACCTCCTTTCTTATAACAGCACAATATGTGCACCTTTTACCTCTTTAGAGCATTTTAATTTGCCCAGTCTCTTCAGGATTTTACGTAGCTTGTCTTTTATGGCACGATCATCCAGGTCCTTGGCATCATCAGCTGAAGGCTACAAAAAGAAGAAAGCAGGAAAAGGTAGCAACAAACTGAGTAAAACCATAAAAAAACTAAACTAAAATAAAAATAAAAATGTTTATTTTTGAGTAGTCTTACCAAGTGGCTGTGGTCAGCCATGATGTGATACTTCATCCCTGTTGAAGACTTGAGCTGTTTCCCACAGTGTTGGCAGGTAAAAGGTTGCTACAGATAACAGAGTGACACACTGACTTTTTCATTTGGTAAAACTTTTAAACAGCAAAGAACACATGCAGATTTTAGTCTGCAGGGTGTTATGGAAATATTAGTCAGACTAGGTTTTCTTCATGCAAGAAAAAATCCTGGATGCAAATGTAAAGCATAAAACACACTACAGACCCATTTATTTAAAAAAATGATATAGTGACACTTAATATGAAGAGTGATTTTCTGAAATCTGTGAATATCATAGATCGGCAGAAACTGTGAGAACTGGGTGTGTAGAATGTGTTTCACAGAAATTTGACAGCCTGGATACAATTAAACAAACACACAAAACATACTAATTTATTTACTCCAATTATTCCAAATAAAGTTTGTTCACGTTAATTATGAGTCTTTCAGGAGAAACAGTAAAGTAGGGGGTTGGTAGTAGATGGTCCAAAACTCTAATATCACTATTATGCATGAAGTGCTCACCAGTCGGCAGTTCTCCATGTGTTTCTTCAGCCCCTCCACAGTCTTCCTGCTCACACTTTTACATTTTGGACAGGTGACTCTTCCTTTGGCGACAATCTGGAGCTGCCAACGTTCTTCTTGGCTTCCTAGTTGATGTCAACAAATAAGCGACTTTTCTTTTTTTTTTTACTTTACACGACACAGAGCATCAGAAAAAAGAAGCAGGCTACTACTTACCTATTTTAATACACATAATATTTTGATTAAATTACACATTATCTTCAGCACCCCTTTTTAATCATTTAAATTTAATAAAACTTGTAGAATCATCTTTTTAAATTTCTTACTATCAGTTTAAGTTAAGATAAAATAAAAAAACCCTCTAATCCCATTTAATACTCACACTTGTCTTATGCAAGGACAACGCAGTCAGATAAAGCCCATTGACAGTTTCAATCAAAGAAGTGCACATAAAACATAGTATAATAAGATTCCTTTCTATTAAATTATATAAATCTGTGGTAAACAGCTGCTGCTCTGACCTGGAGGATAAGTAGGAGGTTCCTTCTTAGCTGGCATTATTGGAGGTTTCTGGTCTTCGTTCGGCTGAGCTGTCGAGGCCTGACCGGCACCGGCAGCATCTGAACCTACAAGATTCACACTGAATGACTGGATGTGGTCAAGGGTATTTTCCTTTTTTAACTATATTTATTATAATTATGATTTAATAAGGTCAAATTTCCTTATTGATTAGATGGAGAGACTGCTGCCAAAACATTGCAACTGCTTACAATAGTTAAATTAAATCAACACGTCTTCTTGTAGATGCATGAATGCTTGTTGAATTATAATTACAGCTTTCCTGCTACAGAAAGCCTGGCTCTGAAAGAAACCTCCCCAAATAATAGAGTTATAATGACAGGGTAATGCTTGTGATTACTGTAATGATTCTCTGATCAAACAGTGAAACAATCAGTGGGTATGGTGTGCCAAACACTCTGCCAAAACATATTAGTGACTGATAGCGCTGCTGCCAAGACCGAAAGGAAGGCAGTGTACTTGAGAAAATGGCTTCATATTGTTTTCCCATAATGGCTAGAGAAAAACTGTGAAACAACTTTTCAAATTTCTGATTTATGTCTAACTATAGTTCTGATTTATAAAGTTAATTCAGTCCTAACTATTATTAATATGGTAATAATATTCAGTTTAAGACCAAAAAGCAGCATGAAACAAGATACGTGAGATAGATATGTAATATCTATGTAAGTTTTTAGTTCTGCATTAAATGTTGACTGCTTGAAAACTTACAGGATTCTCTGCCCTCTGGTGGCTGTGTGAAGTTATTGGGTGCAGGGCTTCGTTCCATCTCTGGTCTCTGGACCTTTTTCATGTTGAAGTCTTAGAAATTAGACAAAATCACAAATCATAACCTAAATAATAACATCTACTCTGCACATATATTGCCTACACAATTTTACTACATTTCACAGTGTTCAATACAAAATCAGTTTGTGTGGTCGTCTTTACCGGGTCTCCACACGTTTCCTCTGTCCCTGTTTGTGTTGTTCCAGGCTTGATCTGGGCCTTGGCCAGTACCCCACCCTTGCTCCGGCCCTGACGAGTCCCGGTCCCTTCCTGGATCTCTGCCTCCATTCCAGGCCTGATCCTGCCCTTGATCTCTGTTAGCTGCCCAGCCCTGATCAGGACCCCGCTCCCGGCCTGTCATCCAGGACTGGTCCGGTCCGCTGTGAGTTCTGTCCCTGCCTTGAATCCATGTCTGGTCCTGACTGGAGAGTCCACCTCTCTCTCTGCCAGATTTCCACACCTGGTCCTGTGGTCGGTCTCTGCCTGGACTCCAGGCGTCAGGTCCTCGGTCCCTGCTGGAGTTCCAGCTCTGTTCATGAGGCTGGGACTGCTCCCCGCTAGCTTCTGGGCCTTGAGGCCAAAGATCCTTCGCGACCAGTCTTGGAGGGAGCCTGGCAGTGGGCGAACCGATGGACCCTGGGTCTGACCCATTGGCCAGGCCATCTGATGACATCACAGAACAGCTTGTTGTCGAGTAATCTACTGTTCCCAGGGAAACACTCTGGAGGTCCTCATACCTAATAAAAGAAAAAAACTTAAATTACACGTTTTTAAAATGCTGATGCAGACAGAATCCTCATTTGCTCCTGAACAGATTATTTAACTGTAATGTGGGGAAGAGGGTGTAAATAAAAGATGAGACTGAAATAAAGAAGAACACAGCATGCCCATATGGTAGTGACATTTCAGTCACAATGTATCCATGCCCTAAAGCAAACACTGGTATGTTGTCTGTTTGACTAATTATGTCTGTAGTTTACAAAATGAACATGAAATTATATCAAGTAAGAGTTAGAAATGAAAATGTTAACTGAGGTCATAACTCAAGTGAGACACAGATACATAGATAAATGAAAAAGAAAGAAGTTTTCTATCAAGCAGTAGCTTACAAATTAAGTGTTTTTGCCAACATTTGTATGATCCCATCACTCACTTATGGTCTTTTCTGAATCAAAAAACACAACAGAGTTATGCCAAAATACAGATTTCAAAACTCATGTGTGATGTCATGGTGATTTCTAGGGCTGTACGATATGAGCAAAATCTTATATCTCAATCCTGATATAGCTCATTAAAGATATATAACAATATAGTGGATTTTCTGTAACACTACATCAAAAGTACTAATTCTTTTTTAGATTTAACATAATTAATAAAAAAAATGTAATAAATAATATCATTACTGCTCCTGTATGGTCATCAGGAAAACTACCCTGTCTGCAAACATCGAGTGTCCAGTCTCAGATGAAGTCCACCGTTAAGCTCATACAGGCCTGCATGGTTCGGCTCGTCCACATATCTGTTGTTGCAGTGTTGTATGCTACGTTCTGGATTTCCTTCAATACTTTGGACTTGTGATAAATGGGGCAATTACATTTGTTTTCGGCTGAGAGCTCTGTACCTGGAGTCGAGTGTTTTGACCAACACATGAAACCATATATTTACTATATATTTATAGATATCGTGAGTCTTTATTATATAGCGTGCCATGGGGAAAAGCCTGTTTTAACATTTGAGTCTGAGGTTTATTTTCAGCACCTGACAGCTTGTTTTTTGCTTCTCACTCCACTACACTTTCACTACACTTGCATATCATTGCGGTGAGGACCAGTTTGCTTCATAACTGGCACATTACAGTTTTCTACACCGTGTCAAGCTTTTCATAACCGAACCATGTCCATGATACAGAGGTAGCCCCTTGTTTAAGAATAAGAATAACTTAGATTTCATTCATATGTCTGACACAGCTCATTTGCAATGATTTTCTGTTTCATGATGGAACAAGTCCGATTATTTTTGGCTGGTCCTTCTGTGGTGCCTTAGTGACTACTGCAAACTGTCATCTGAAGCAATGAAAAATTGCAGTCATTTACTCTCCCAATACTTTACTAACTCACTGCCCCCACACATTGAAATTTATATTCAAACATACAGCACGCTAAATTAATTCCCTCAGCAGTTTTAGTCATCACCACTACATGACTTATAAAATGAATCATGGATAAACAGAACTGAAAAATTGCAGTAAACAGTGTGTTTTGCAACAACACGAAATAAACGATAGAGTACAACATGAAACAATATACGTGTTAATGTCACGATTTTGTCATATCACACAGCCCTAGTGGCTACATCCAATCTGATGTTTTTATGTGAAAGAGGAGTCGCCCCCTTCAGGCCATTATAAAGAATACAGGTGTAAGCAATTTCAGCTCTTGCGTCAATTTTTAGGTCCATCTTTTATATACAGTTGCTATACTGCACATTATGAACAGAATGCAGCTAAATAAATCATAAACTATTATTAACTACTATGTTTATTAATATAATACAAGCATATATGTTTTTGACCAGCACTTAAATAAGCACTTCTGCAGCAAATTGTTTTAATTAAACACTGTTTGAACTGCCAAATCCAAAAAGGTGCACAACAGTGGAGCCAGATTTTATTATTCTTTTTGATCCAATGCTATTTTATTTTCATTAATCACTAATTAATGATGGGTGTTCCTATTTTTTTAGTTTTTCAGTGCAAAGAAAAAATAAAGACCTAGGTCGTTTTTTTGTCTTTTCTTTTTTTCTCTTTTCTCATTTCCCATTTTATACTCACACATCCTCTCACACCCTTCGCTTCCTGACCTTGTGTATTTCCTCCTGCCAGAGTGATTACTTGCTCTACTTTAATCTGCCACCTTTATCTCGCGTCCTTCCCTCACTGTGTCAGCCACTCTCTATGTACCAGACTCTGTCCTTTCACTTCTTGCTGTACAGTGTTTTTGACTCTGTTTATTCTGTGTAACAAATCTTTTTGCAAAGCAAACACTTCCTTTTTTGTACTTGAACTTTCTTGCCCTGTGCTTTGCTTTTAAAGCCTTAAATTAACGCCATATTCAAAACTGAATGAGCCATAGCTCATTCTAACTGAACCATTACCAGCCATTTGGTTAAAATCAGCATGTATACATATGGATATGTAGCAAGTGCAAATGCTGAATTTCCTCATCTCATTAGGAAGTCTAGCCTAATTGTATCTTTTATCATGTAGGAAATCTAAACAAAAGAATTGTGTATGCAGATTTTTAAAAGGGTACTAAACTGCACTTAGCAATAATGATGTATTTTACTGAAACCTGTGTACTTGTTTAGATATGATATGATATCTGTTTACTGTGAATGACTTTGTCATTTAAGAATACAATGTACAATCACCAGGTTAACCAGCTTCTTACCTTTTCCTACTGTAAGTTCTCTTCATCTTTACTCCGTCTTCAGTTTGAGACTCATTCTCCTAAAACAGTTGAGGAAAAAACTGTGAAGCAGAGATCCAGCTGTGCGCATAAAGTTAACAGATTTTTATTACTATGACATGAAAATGGAAACACAGTCACAGCGTTCTTGCTAGCAGTAGTGCCTGCTCCTTTCATACACTACATACCAGAAACAAGTCAAATGAAAAGATGTAGGTTTTTTACAATATGCATGTGTATTCTTACCTCTGAGTACCCCACTGTATTTACTTCACAGACTCTTTCTGGCATTCGCTGGACAGCAGCTTTAGAAGTTAAATTGTATTAAAAAAAACACAATAAAAAGATAAAATTACCAAGTTTTACCAGTGTAAATGGGCACAATGATGGATGCACGCTGCTGTGTGATGTGGTTTTTCTTTACCTAGACATTGCACTCCACTTTTTGAAAGTGAGTGAACAGGCTTCCTCTTTCTTGGCATATACAAAGGTGACATATCCCCTCCGATGTGGCCGGGGTCCATACTAGGAGGGCCAACCCTGCTTGGAAATCACCACTGACAGCATAGAAAAAAACAGAAAATCTAAAAAAAAAACAGAAAAAACAAACCTCTACCAAAATAGTACATCTTATTAAAATACGTTAATTTGGATATATAGTATTTGTTTCAGGTTGGGATTACATGCTGGCTTTCTAATTACATCAAAATTAATTACACAGCCTTAAACTGATTGGATAACAGTAATGGATCACTGACCTTATTAGTTACACAATCAAATATTTACAGAGCCCTACTTATTAAATGACCTTAGCTTGTTACATATGAAGTAGGTTGGGTTGGTCAACCAAGTACATCTGGTGGCTCACTTAAGCATTTCTATTTTAATAGTGGTCTCCCATATGGAAAAGATATATATAAATCTTATAAAGTTTGTATCTGTCTTGTGTGAAACTTGTATGAAAAGCATACAAGAGTGAAAACAGATATAAGATCCCTTAAAAAAAAATTATATAAATGAAACTTGTATGTTTTGGATACTTACTAAAACAATATATGAAAGTAATGAGAAAGTGGCCACTTTCTTGAGTAAATCATATAAGCCTTATATGATTCACTATATGAAGCAAGCCAAATCTGATGCAAGTTTTTTATAAGTTTTTTCTATTTCTTTTCCATATGGGCTTACTTGAAATTTCAGTCACCATTAACCAGCTACACCCCACCCTTTCCATTTTGTGCTTCCCTACAGTTATGGGCAGCTTTCTGTTTTGATTGTCTTCAGTATCATTCAGCTAAAGACTCTCTACTGTCTACCACAGCTGGCAACGGTAGTTTTTGTTCTGTTCTGAAGATCTGCTGTGAGTTGGATGATCTATCTAAGCAGATGAAAAACTGCCCCATGTGTCGTCGCACCATGCAGACCGTGGAATCCGAGTCCATCTGTGAGACCACAAACTCATCAGACAGGCAGCTAATTGAATTATTTTGCTAGGCTAGGGTTATTAGGCTATTTGCAGAAAAGCACCGTATAAAATTTGTAATTCAACACCTAATTTTTAGAATATATGTTTAAAAGCGGAGTTTGCATGTTATCCCCGTGTTTGCTTGGGTTCTCTCCAGGTACCGTACTCTGGCTTCCTCCCACAGTCCAAAGACATGCAGTTAGTGGGGATAGGTTAAGTGGAAACTCTAAATTGCCCATAGGTGTGAATGTGAGTGCGAATGGTTGTCTGTGCCTATGTGTTAGCACCGTGACAGACTGGTGACCTGTCCAGGGTGTACCCTGCCGCTCGCCCTAAGACAGCCGGGATAGGCTCCAGCCCCCCTTTTAGAAATTCTCAGAAACTCAGATGTTTCAAATTTGGCCAGAGCTGCTCAAATATAAACAAATTTGATGATGTGCTTGAATTTGTAGTTTTGTATTTACAAATATCTGGAATTATATTAACAAAGGCTCCAATACCATTAGCATAATGTCTGGGAGCTATTGCAGACATATTGTGGATCAATAACTTATAAAAACATTACTATGCTGGCACAAGGTCTTCCTGGGTTTATTACCAAGCTTTGATAAATGACACTGCTCAAAACATTAAGGGAACGCTGGATCATCACAGTTTAATACAAATTCATTTTAACTTCAGGGATATTAATGTGTCCAGTTAAGAAGCATAAATCATTGTGAATCCATTTCACCTGGTTTGGTGCAAATGAAAGTGTCAACAGGTGCAGCGGAGAGGCAACAAGGCAACCTCCCAAAAAGGCAAGACCAATGCTCTCTTCTTGTCCCTGCTGACTGATTTTTCTCTAGTTCTGCTTTTGTTAGGGTGTAAAAGGATTCACACTGGTCTAACTGGACACACTGATATCCTGAAGCTTTAGTGACTCTATTATATTGTTATGATCAAGTATTCCCTTAACTTTCCTCAGCAGTGTAATCTAGAATTTAACAAAAATGAAAACAAATGGGTACAGGGTTATAATCATTTAATTTTTCTTTCCATCCATCTTTTGCTATTTAACCAATTCAAGGTAGTGGGGGCAGGAGCTTATCGCTTATCCAGCTGTCATGGGGCAAGAGGCAGGATACACCCTGGATAGGTTTTAGAAAACAAAACCAATATTTGCTGACATGAGCAGCCATGCATATCAGCCTATTTACTCTTCCCATTAGGGTTCATTTAACCAAATATTTACTCTCCTAGCCCCTTTCAGTCATGCACTGTTTATATTTTTAACCCTAAAACTTAGTATACAATTTCTATTTTAAATGCACACTGAAGTGATTACATTAATTATGATTATGCAGAGGAGACTTTATTTAAAGAACCTGATGAATCAGGCTTCAGCACTCGTTGTGTTTACAGTGCGTGTGCTCATCCTGAATGTTATTTGTATGATGTTTAAATATTTATGTGTCACGTTTGAGGACACTGGATGCCAGAAACTGAGCTGTGATATGAAATAAAGCCAGAAAACTGTTAAAAACATTAATTGTGTGATGTTTTTCTCGGTCCAGTAAACCTCTGAGACCAGCCATTCCCGACTGAGCCAAAAAGACTTGCAGCCACCACCATCATTGTCTGTGTGGATAAGGAAAAAAACCTCAAAAATTGGCTTTTTGACGAGGAAAAAACACCCGAAAGCTGAAACTGAAGGAGAACTGGTGATAGAAAGGTTTCAAGCCTTTCCCTCCCTCTAACCACAGGTACTATAACCTGTCCTGTCTGCCTTTTATTGTTTCTTAGCGGAGGAAGAAATGCGAGAGAGAGAGAGAGCGCCTACCGTCCTACAGCTCACTCCCTCTGCAAGGACGGCTAGCCTCCATGTCTTCGGGCCTGGCCTCCTCTGTCGCCTTTCCCCCGGCAGTGTTACCACCAGGAAGGCTAACATCAAGGAAGGCCCGGGGTTCAAAAACACAGACCCTGGGATAACAGCTAAGCTGTGGCAGCATCTAAATATGAATCAGTGCGCACGTACGCCGGCATAATTCACCACAGTGTGTTCGTATGTTCTTCAGCGGAACGCCCTCCTGCTGGAGAGAACAAATAAGACCCGCATCTGCCGCTGCCTTCACGGGCCGTGGGAAACACCGCAATTTCAGCACTTCAGCTGTGGAATCTGAATCAATAGTACGCCTCGGAATAATACAAAGCCGTTACCACATAGTCTCTAATTATAAACCTGTTATCAAGTAGCAAAGCACTTAGTAAATGGTTATTAAAATGTTGCATGAAAAATTCCGAGTAATGTTACAAACTGAAAAATGGAGAGGAGACCACTGATACTCAATACTTTTTTATTTTACTAATTTGCAATACTCCACTCTTCTGCATGACTACTTTTTGTATAATATGGCACTTTTGAAAGATTGAATTGCCTACAAATACACTGCAAATTCAAATGCTCAAATTATTTCTACTAAATTAAACACTTTGAAATTCTGTGACATTTTCCTCCTATTTGAGTTTATTAAATTAAGTATTTTTGATTAATTTGAACTAAGCAACTAACATTAGGTAAGCAACTCTTTAAAGTATAATTCCACTAGCTTGTTTGTGACTCACAAGATGATTAGATTTCAGTTAAAATAACAATGCATGCAACAGAATAGCAATGCAATAACAATAGTAATAGGTTAAATTCAGGTAGCTTACCTAATGCGTGATGGAAAATAAGCCATTTCACCTATAAATATATAATTTATAAGTAATAATTATTTACAGTGATATAAAAAGTAACAATGGAATAGTACTTGTGACAACATTATACTTTTAAGTTTTTATGTATTTATTCATTAAATTTAAGAAAGCCCTCCGCAAAGCCAGAACATCTTACTATTCATCACTGATTGAAGAAAATAAGAACAACCCTAGGTTTCTCTTCAGCACTGTAGCCAGGCTGACAAAAAGTCAGAGTACTGTTGAGCCAACCATTCCTTTAGCGTTAACTAGTAATGACTTCATGAACTTCTTCACAAATAAAATTTTAATCATCAGAGAAAAAATTACCAATAATCATCTCACAGATGTAATATTATCTACAGCTACTTTCAGTAACATTGATATTGATTTAGACTCTTTTTCTCCAATTGATCTTTCTGAGTTAACTTCAATAATTACTTCCTCCAAACCATCAACGTGTCTTTTAGACCCCATTCCTACAAAACTGCTCAAAGAAGTCCTGCCATTAATTAATGCTTCAATCTTAAATATGATCAACTTATCTCTAATAATC
>VUQG01042517.1:0-14427 GCA_015106755.1 Etia nguti
TATTTTTTATTTACATGATTTTATTGTTTCTATTGCATGGTTTTTAGTGTTTTATTTGTCATGGTTTTAATCCACTGTGGACTGGCTGCACATGGGACAAATTAGCTGATAGGGATCACCTGCTGAAGTATGGGTGTGTCCAGAGGTAGCCTATCAGCTGGGTAAAGACCTTTTAGAAGCAGGCTAGCTGAGCACTGGAGGAGGGAAGCCCCAGACTGGAAGAGGAATGCTAGACGGCCAGGTGAAAAAGAGGGACCCCGGCCAGCGTGACACGGCGACCCAGTTCCGACAGCGAGAAGGGCGACAGTGGGAGACGCTGCGTGTAATCGACTGCCGGGCAGAGGTGTACCTCTGCCGGCATATGTGAGTAACGGTTGCCATGGCTATCAGCCAGGGTCTCTTCCCGGACGAGTTTTCTGGCCCCTATTTGTGTATTTGCAGGGTGCTGATGCGAGGGGAGCCATGGTGGCATCGCGTGGAGAATTCCGGTGCGGAATGGAAGCTGGGCTGGGATGTGGTGGGCCCAGTGAGGGGACAAGAGGGGGATAGGAGGCTCTTCCTCGTCGGCCTAAGACAGGGCTGGCATGGACCCCACTCGTGCGAAGGCATTTCTGGCCTGCTGGTGGACCCATCATGAACATGCATCCAGGGCTGTGGGACATTGCATCAGGGGATTTTAGTGCATGTATAAAATTGTACTTTCATGGGTTTTAGAATTGGGTTTTATTTAGTTTCCATGGGGATTTTAGTATATTAAAAACATTTTATTGTGTATGGGTTTTTTTTTAACCATTGTTGTTTTATTGGTGCTCCCTGGCCTGGGAATAAACTGGTTTTCAGACCTGCTTCATCTGTGCCCTTGGTATCTGACTCGCTTGCTCCCCCTTGTATTTAAAAGAACCATTCCCCTCTAGCTTGCACGTTTGACATACAGACCACATCGCCACTCTGCGCATCATCATCGAGTAGTCTATCGAATGGCAGTATCCCTTGTACACAACTATCGTCGACTTTGAAAAAGCCTTCGACAGCGTCGACAGGGAGACCATGTGGAAACTGATGCAGCACTATGGAATCCCACAGAAGCTCATCAACATCATCCAACAGCTTTATGAAGACTCGTCCTGGAATGGAAAACTGACCAACCCCTTCGCAGTGAAAACCGGAGTGAGGCAAGGCTGCATGCTGTCACCCACAATCTTCCTGATCGTCATGGACTGGGTCACGAGAAGAACCACAGAGGGCAGCAACACCAGTATCCAGTGGACCCTCACCAAACAGCTGGAGAACCTGGATTTTGCAGATGACGTCAGCCTTCTGTCCCATAAGCAGCAACATGCACAGTCCAAGCTTACCCGGCTCGCTGAGGAGGCAGAAAAGACCGGCCTGAAGATCAATGTCAGAAAAACGGAGGTGATGCGGCTGAACAACCGACAAGAACATCCACTGCAGCTACAGGGAGAAGACTTGGTGGAAACCGACCGCTTCGTCTACCTAGGAAGCATAGTCAACAGCGATGGCGGCGCAGATGAAGACGTTAGGAGCCGGATCAACAAAGCAAGGCTTGCATTCAACACCCTGCGACCCATCTGGAACTCCAAAGCCTTATCTCAGCGCAGCAAGATCCGCATCTTCAACACCAATGTGAAAGCAGTCCTCCTGTATGGGTCCGAGACGTGGCGGGTGACCAACACCACTACCAGCAAGATACAGATTTTCATCAACAAGTGCTTGCGACACATCCTCATATCAGATGGCCTGAGAAGATCTCGAACACAGACCTGTGGAAGAGAACCAGCCAGAACCCGGTTGGTCAAGACATCAAGAAGAGAAAATGGGGCTGGATAGGTTCGAAAACCATTCGACAACGTCACAAGGCAAGCACTGGACTGGAACCCACAAGGAAAAAGGAAAGTGGGGAGACCCAAACAGACATGGAGAAGATCTGTCGAGAGCGAAGTGAAGGCCGCCGGAATGATGTGGACCCAGCTGAAGAGAACAGCCCAGAACAGAGTCCGTTGGCGTGATGTTGTTGCGGACCTATGCTCCACCAGGAGTCTACAGGAAAATTGACTGATTGATTGTTTCAGTTACAGTCACTGTTTACTTACCAGCAAAGGCAAATCCAAAGTTCTCTTTCACTCCATCTACCAAAAGATAAAGAACAAAAATACAGAATGAGACAACTCAAATGAGCTTCAGAGCCAATATTGCATCACACTCTGTAGTGAAAAGGATTCAGTTAACTTCTTTGTTTACCACAGCTGTGACAGAAACAACTCCTCTGCTGTGTTTTCTTTTTTCTACATCTTATTAAAGATTGCCCTCTTCATTAAGGTAATATGTGCTTTCATCCATGTGCAACAAGCCACACAAGTTTCTTAGACATGCAATGGTCTAATATAGTTTGGTGCTATTAGATAACACAGTAGATATCATAACCAATTATTTTGTACCAAATGGTGACATCACAGTTTCAGAGCATGCAAAAATCACAAATGATATCTTGGATGTAATATCTGTAGGCTTTAATATTTGAGGTCGCCTGCATTCAAATTCTACTTGCTAAACTATTATCGACCACTTGGATGGACTTTGGACAGTTTTTATGCCTGGACCTGTTACATGTGGAGGACCAGGAGAACCACATGCATGGAAATAAAGAATTCTGTGCTTAAATAATGAATTGTAGAATAAATTATGCATTTTTGAATTCATTTTTTAAATCATTTTATTTAAATACTATTTTTAAAAACATTTTTCAAAATGAATTATTAATCCATCAATAAATACTTCAAATCGAAAATGAATTTCACAAAAAAAAAAAAAAAGAATTAAAGTCTCAATAAAAACCTCATTTCAAAAACCATTTTCGAATTCCAAATTAAAAACGGATTTTCGGAATGTTTTCCTTCATGGTATGGTTGAACTTAGCGCAGCTGTAGGTTTCGTTTCTATTGGTCGTGCGAAGGTACGTCACCGCGCGCCGCTTGCATTGCGCTTTGCTAGGCACAGCAGAAACCGTTGATAAGAGGCGCAAACAATAAACACCAGAGCGCAGCGCTGCGCGTGCATGTGATGTGAGAGGCCCTTTACAGCTCTAATCAGCTCTGCAGTGATGTTCAAGAACAGAAATCACACAAACAAAATGGGAACAGTATCATTTAATATGCTGTTATTTTAAAAATAAATATCAATATATTTTCGACCCTGAGCTGATGTCA
This sequence comes from Etia nguti, assembly GCA_015106755.1. Taxonomy (NCBI): domain Eukaryota; kingdom Metazoa; phylum Chordata; class Actinopteri; order Cichliformes; family Cichlidae; genus Etia; species Etia nguti. The sequence goes on from VUQG01042517.1 coordinate 3,225, forward strand.
TTTTATTTTATGCTCTGGGATTGCTGCTTGATTAAAAGCGCAAGGTGATAACAGCACGCTGAAATGGACTAAAATATTTTATTAATAATATTTAAAATTATTCACAGACTCCTTTGTTCTATTTAATTGAAGATGTGCTTTAAAAAAAAAAAATTAGCTTCCACAAAGGGTGAAGTCAAATGCACCTGCAGAATGATGTTTTATTTAAAAGCGGGCCTGCACATGCGCACATTTTCTCTTTAAAGCGTTTGTTAAACAGTTGTTAAAAAGTAAAAACATCTCCTTCTTATTAAGAGATCTTATTTTTCTTGTATTATTTAATCCTCTCCAAATTACACCCTATCGTTTAGCATCCTGCACCACAGACACACACCAGGCTCTTTTTTTTCCGGTGTTAGGCCAAAGGAGCTAAAATGGCTCTTTTGATCGTTGCCGACCGCTGTCGGCACCAGCTTTGTCTAAAATAAATCAATACACTAAAATACATCATTGCAAACTTAGAAATCGGATGTCCTTGCAGAGCCTTAACACCATCTTGTACATCCGATATGGACTGAAGCTGCCTGGTGAGGTTTGCTATGAACACCAGCTGCCTGATAATGTTTTGCAGCTTTTTGGCACATCAGCTGCTTTACTCATTTAAGTCAAGTGCTACAGTTGCTGAACCTGCCATAGAGAATCTTGACCAAAATGAGGATGACCCACTCTTTCTGTGAGCCAGCACAGCCTGTGTGTGCAGAGGGATGTCTGAGGAAAAAAAAAACCCAATTAGCCTGAATTAGGACCAGACTAGTTCCCATCATTTTTTTTGTTTTTTGACTGTAAATGTAGTTTGTTAAGAACGTTATGGTTAAAAATGTTTTTCTTTTACTGTTACCTTTTGTGGATCACAAAGTTTAAAACTTCTTAAAAAGACACACACAAAAACAAAAGTAACTCTGCCAGAGTGCCCATTTCAGGTCACTTTTGCTGGTTCCAAGCCCGGATAAAGGACGAGGGTTGGAACTGTCAAATAAAAAACCGCACCACCACAGTGGAGGGGGCACCAAAGTGGTGTGGGGTGCTTTTTCCTTCAGTGGAACAATGGAGCTTCAGGAGGTGCAGGACCGTCAAACGGCCACTGGCTATGTCCAGATGTTGCAGAGAGCATCCCTCATGACTGAGGGCCCTGGTTCAGTGTGGTAACGACTGGGTTTTTCAGCAGGACAATGCTACAGTACACAATGCCCGCAGGACAAGGGACTTCTTCCAGGAGAATAACATCACTGTTTTGGACCATCCTGCATGGTCCCCTGATCTAAATCCAATTGAGAACCTTTGGGGATGGATGGGAAGTTTACAAAAATGGACAACAGTTCCAGACAGTAGATGCCCTTTGTGCGGCCATCTTCATCACTTGGAGAAATGTTGCCATTCACCTCATGGAAACGCTTGCATCAAGTATGATGCAAGCGTTTAGTATAACAAATTTTTGAAGTGATCAACAGTAATGGTGGAGCTACTCATTACTGAGTTCATGTTAGGAACTTTGATTTCTGTTTTGGGGGGTTTACGGGTTTTTTTGGCGGTGTGGTCCTAAACTTTTGATCAGCTGTAAAACAGCCTGTTTCAGTTTAAGTGTTGTTTTCAATAAATTACATGCTCAAAAAAATGATTTGTCTCACTCTCATTTCTTCTTGTTGCATGTTGAAGCTTGACTTGGAACAATGTTAAGATCCAACCATGCAGAATATGATTTTTGTTTTTTTTGCCAATTTTCAAGTGGTCTTAAACTTTTGAACGGGACTGTATTACATAAAAATGTACATAAAATGTTCAATTTAACATTCAGTAACATATATATTTTAATTTTAAATCAATCTAAATAAAATGTTTGGTACTTTTAAGCAAAAACTTACGCTTCTATTAATTTGAAAAAAGTGTTACGTTTCAGTTGCAACTAACTATTGATTGATCTTGTTATTCAAACTGTTAATAAGTTACTGTTTGGTATATTAAATATTAGACAAAAAGGGACAAATATTGCTCTTTAGCCGCTGATTTTAAGAAAAGCAGCAAATATAAAGAAAAAGCTGAAGCCAGCAAATGATTTGTTTGCCTGCTTATAACATAATTTAAAGTTGTTGCCTAATAGAAATTGACTTTTCACTATACTAAAGGAAGATTTAAAGAATAATAATAAATACAGCAAGTGTTTGCATGTGTGCACTGTTGCTTTAAACAATATTCATGGAGATATTAAAGATAAAGGAAAATTAAATTCATTCATGACACACAACAAGAAGAAGTGGGACACCCCCAGAGAATCATCAGGTATTTGTACAGCCTAGCAAGGGACCTACACAGTATAATGCAGACTGTAATGGAGGTTTTAATTTTGTTTTTGATTAGTGTAAATACACTCATGAAGTGAAACTCAACAGATAACAAATGTAGCACACAATAACACCTGAGTAAAAGACAAAAGAAGAGAAACCTAACTGGTCTTAGTCATGCACAAGTTTAAGTCATAGATCTATAAAACAGCAGAAATCCATCTCTCTGCAGCTTTCAGCTTCCTCTGTAAGTGCTGTAGGAGAAGCGGCTCATCAGCAGAGGGATGTGAAACCTCCGCTCCGGCTCACTGATGGTGAACACAATCTGGAAACACACAAACGCACACACAAATGATTACAGCAAGATGAAAAATGCCTTTTAATGTTTGATACAAAAATGATTTCAACAAAAACACTGATTGCTGTCTTTAGTTTTGTCTCTGAAAAGCAAACTGTAGATCCCACTGTCTTTGATGTCACAGTTTTTTATTGGACATGAAGATGTGAATAATGCTGTGATATTATTATAAGCACTTTGCTGAAGTAATGAGTAAGAACATTTTAAAATGTCATTAAAATTTTCCTGTTGCTCATTTGTCGATAATGACATTTGTGTGTTTTAGCAGATTTGACGACCCCTTGTGGTGAACAAACTAACTGCTAACTAACTGTTTCTGTTCCCAAATAAATGTGTTGTCTCTACATCTTGTCCTACCCGTGATACTTATAAGGATCTATTCACATATGTGGTTTCTATATAGCTAAATCAGACCACTTTAATTATTTGAAATATATGATCATGGCACCTCATGACTCACCTCCACATAGGGGTAGAAGGAGGGCTGACCAAGGCCTTCCCAGTATGAACCCGTCTCAAAGCGGAGCTTGTACATGCCAGGAGTGAAAGCTTCTCGGTTGATGAGTCCTGGGCAGCGGCCATCTTGATTTGTTGTCCTAAAAAATTATTAATAAAGTTCTGAGTTCAGGTTTTCGCCAGCTCACCCGAAAAAAAACTCTTCCCTTCTCTCCCCATCAGGCTTTGAATAAAAAACACATTAACTGGAGATTAAGCTACGTTTGGCTCTTGACGAAGGCGGTTGCACTTTTCTCCTCTCCCTCTCCCTTATCTTTCCTGCTTGGCTTCTCATGTCCTTGTCTAGTCTCGTCTACTTATACTTTTTACCCCGGAAGACTCTTTCACGTTCTGTTCTCTAAAACCTAAAAGAGGAATATGGATTTGATCAACTGGTCCCTGAATGCAATTGACACCCTCTTCTCAACGAGAAGCCTGGGCTCGGGTGAGCCTGAGTGTCCTGGAGGGACGTTCCCTGCCGGATACACGATGGATGCCTGGAGGAATTGGAGGGTCGTGTGCCTGGCGGGACTGTTGATCGAGGACATTGAAGACATCTACCTTTTCGGAACCATGATAACAGGGTTCTTGCTGATTGGAGCTGGCATGGCCCTGGCTTATCAAAGATTAAAGAAAGCGGAAACAGCTGTTCAAAACCCCACAAGGCTGCCCGCTGTGATGGAAACGATGGGACGAGTCGTGACTTCTCAAAATGTGCTCATTGAACGCAGCACGGATAAGTTCTTGGAGAAGCTCGAGGCTGTCGTGAGTACTCAGACTATGCTCGGGGGGGTCCAATTTCACTGCAGGTGCAAACTTGCATGTGACAAATAAAGGTTTGATTGATTGATTGATTGATTGATTGATTGATTGATTGATCGATTGTAAGAATGTATGAAAGCCTACCCGACACTCAGCATGGCCCAGATCATCAGTTTGGAGTCCAGTCGGTGCAGGCTGAGGGCCATTCTTGCTGCCGGGATGCCGTCGGCAGCGTTCAGCACGTGAGTGGTCAGAGGGCTGGACTCCGCCATGATCTGCTGGATGGCAGAGGACAGGTCAGATTTAAATGTGGGACCTTTAGCTACAGTCATACCCTGAATGGACGTCATGACACCACCGTATGGAAGAATGTTGAATCTATGAGGCCGTTCTGCAGGCAAAAGGGGATCCAAGCCAGTACACAGTAGCAAACTGTACCTAATAAAGTGACCAGTGAAGGTATAGAAACAATGATTTCCCTCTTAATATCAGTCTATGGTGGTCATCTACTTCTAACACCTCCATGTACAGCAATCACAGTCCTCTTGGCATCAAACAGGACAGAAAAAAGAGCAATTCAAAAATAACCTTAAGCTTTATTAATATGGTCAATTATATTATGTTTACTAACTTCAAAAAGAAAACTATCAGGAATCCTCCTCTGTCTAACATAGCTGTTTATGTCTTTTGTTTTTTTAGATTAAAAAAAGTGCAAGAATATGAAAAAAAAAAACCTTTTTGTCTCTTCAAAACTTCTAAAAAAATAGCAAGAGGCACTTTCATGATCGCTGCCCACCAGTTATGCAATAGTTTGCAACTGGTCACAGAGTGAGAGAGTGGGTTTGTTAGCAGTGTGTCTGCACTTAGTGATCTGTCTGCCTCCCACCAGGCAATGCGCAATGCAATGCTTGCGATCAGAAGCAGTCACCTCGGTTAGCCTCTGCGTGTGCAGTGATTACCAAAAAAGTTTTTAAAAAAGAAAAAAAAATCAATCACCCAGCAATCCTCCCATCCTATTTTTTATAGTGTGGCTGGAGAACAAAGCAGTGTTTTCTATCCTGCAACCAGACACCAGAGGGCGATCAAGATGCTTATGCTTCACCTTTGAGAAGCTGTGACATTCTCCATCTTTATTTACAGCGATTCAGACTGAATTTATGCTTCAGCTCTTCAACATCAGAGAGTATGATGTAGAAGTCCAACGTTTGAGTGTCACACCTACACTTTCTCAATATTTCCCATCTTAGCAAATGATCATAAGGACAGATTTTTCTCATAGACTCTGACCTGTGGATTATAGCTCTGTGCTCCGAGTTTAATATACTACTCAGAAGACAAGGATTATGATGTCATGATATTAGCTGTCAGTCATGTGACCATGTATCTCATGTTTATTTGCCTCAGTGATCACTTTAATGTAAACAAAAATGACTAATATATAAGTCTTTGAAGTTTCATGTGACTCCTTCTGTGTGTTAAGACACTGAGTCCATATCAAGAGGTCTCAACACAAACAATTATCGGAAACTTTCCTGAGGAATCAACGTTAAATATGCTTCAGAATAGGAATAAAGAAAATTATAAGCCTAAAGAGTTCACATATAGAGCTTAAATATTATTATAAGATGACCAGAGGACACATACCACCTCTAAGTGGAGACAAGAGCAGCACATTCATGCACTGGTGACACTTTAAAACACTGAAGGGCGTCAGTGTGAAGCAGAAACACCTCAGGCCTCATTGCTGTAGTCTATAATAGGAGAAGCCTTACCTGTGTGAGAACTCTCCCCTCTGCTGCAGCCAGTTCATTCAGTACTCCAAACTCCTCCAACCAGCTGTGGTATCACTGCACACACCCACCTCCCTCATACACCTACTAGCACGCACTTTAAACAGACCCGGTCTCAAAGGTTGTCCTGATTCTAATAAATCATTAAAACCAGCCAAGAGAGTGCAGCTTTACTTCAGTCAACAACATGTGATTCATTAAATCACTGGGATTGTTTTGCATGATAAGGCTTATTGTAATGTCAGACATCCCCCACTATGCACCTCTGACTACGTCTTCTTCTGATAACATTTGACTGGAAGAGAATGGAACAACCTCAACTGCCAACTAGCATTTTAGTTAGCAGACACAGATTCAACGCAGAAGATTTAGATGCTATTTTTACTGGCAGGTTTGGAATAACAGCTACTGGGTGAGCCATGGGTAAATTCACAGTTTTGAATACAGTGTTTACCCACATGCAGCATAAAAGATGGATGTAAAGCATTTGTTAGCGAGGCTTTTGCTAGTGCTGTTCAATACTGCAGATTTTGGTATCGATCAGATGCCAATCACATACAGGGCGATACCGATATCAATTCTTTTAGCCTATAAAGGGAAATCATGTTAGAGGAAGAAGTGCGTCATGATTTACACGTGTGAAATGATGATTCATCATCAGTTTGCAAATTCTAAACACTTTTTAATGATCACGAAATCACTGTGAGAGTTTTACTTTCCACAATCTTACAACAAATCATAGCTTTTCGTGTGTTTTCAAACTGTTTTCAAACAGAATTTCTGTCCCTAAACTTAGAGGACAGAAACAAAGTATTGATCCTTTTGCACTAGTTTCAGTCCGATACCAATACCCGCATTGGCATTAATGCTATCGACATTTGGATCAATCCGCCCACCTCTACATGTTAGACACAAAGACCTGTCTTTGTGTCTGCCGCAGTGACTTTGCCGCAGTGACTCGTCCAATGATATATGGTATATGGTCTTTGCCAAAAGTTTGGACTATTCCCTATAGATAAAAATGTGGGAGGTGCTTACCTTTGATTCTAGTTGGGGTTTTTTTTAAATGTGATGTTAAGTTTTGTTAGGAGTTCCTGTAGGTGGCACTTAATGTTTCTGCCTCTGCTTATGCAGTTACCCTTTTTTTATTGAAATTTTCCATGAAGCTAATTTTTAAACTTGACCTCAAGTACTCTGGTTGTTCATTAGCAGCATCAGATTCAGAGAGCAAGTGGTTTTGTCCAGCTATGTTAAACAGTTTCTGATTTTAGCTGGCTAAATGGTAATATTGATCTCTAACCAAAGTCCACCCAAACCTGACCACTCACCTCCCCTCTGAAGGGGAGACCTAATTTCCATACAGTAAACTTAAAAACAAAGGAGAGAATTTTAACATATCAAATGATTTGATATGTTGAATTACTACAGATAAAATTCATAAACTCATAAAAAAAGAATCACACCAGGTCCAAATACACCTAATTTATGAAAAATACTTTTATTACACTCACAGTTAAATAGGTTACATTCAGCACTGAACAAACACAAAAGCACCGACAGGAGAAGCTACAGCGACATCAAATCAAGTATTTCCAAAATGAGTCTGCGTCCTAACTCGCAGGATTTCTTATTAAAACATTTAGTGTCACTTTTTTTTAAAGTCTGAAATAAGGTTTCAGTATAAAGAGCTACTACTGTACACATGAACATGTTCAAGTGTCACTTTTTAAACCAACAAATATTTAGAGCATATTTACACTGACAGTTGTTCCTTTTAAAAGGTTCAGCAACTGTTTGGTGGCTGTGCTCTCCATTAAACCAATAAACCAACCATAATAAACATTATTTCATAAAATGAAAGCCATATTTGATGGAAAAAGCACAACGGAAACCAGCAATGCTGTAGTGAGAACAACAGTAATGTGTTATATATTGAATATTTTATGTGTAACTGGTCTGTCTTATTTGGCAGTGGTGTATTAAATTGTAAGAATGGGCCATCAAATGTTCAGTAGCATGTTTTTTCAGTAGGGTCATCTATTTTTTCATATTACCAGTTGAGTCTTTCAAAAATTCTTATTAGCATCAAAAGTACAGTTTCTGTAGCAAGGTGCATCTGTCAGTTCTTAGTTTTCATGTATCAATCTGGTCCTTATCAGGTGATGACTTAAACACAACCTCAGATGAACAACAACATATGACATTTTACACTGTGTCATTATTTACTGAGCAAAAATTTTAAATTTAAGCAGTGTGTGAAAAACTAAGTGTACCCCACTAAGTCGGTTTTAGGACCTAATTTAGCAGCAAAATCTTGCAGCAATGGTTTTCTGTGTGACTTGTGTCTCACATCATTGTGGAGGAACTTGTCTTTACAGCGTTGCTGTTGTTCATTCATGTTTTCAGCATTCATTCATGTACAGCTCCCTTAAACCGACCACAGCGTTTCAGTTGAGTTGAGGTCTGGACTTTGGGCCACTGCAGCATCTTGATTTTTTTTTCTGCTTTTTCAATCGTTCTGTTGAAGATTTGCTGTTGTGTGTGGGATTATTGTCCGGTTGCATGACCCAGTTTGGGCAAAGCTTTAGCTGTGGGACACACGGTCTCATGTTTGACTCTAGAACAGTTTGGTGTACAGAGGATTACATGGTCGACTCAGTGACTGCAAGCTTTCTAAATCATCGTACCTCCACCACCGTGCTGACAGTTGGTGTGAGGTGTTTGTGCTGATGCGCTGTGTTTGGTTTTCTCCAAAACTGCTGCTGTGTATTATGAAGAAAAAAAGCACATTGTTCCAGACGTCTTGTGGTTTATAGAGATGCATTTGCGCAAACCTAACATATGCTGCCATTTTCTTTTTAAAGGGAAGAGGTAAGCTCCTAGGAACCCTTCAAAAAAATTCATACTTGTTCAGTCTTTTTTTAATTGATCTGACCTTGGGATGAATTTGCTGGAATATCCACTCCTGAGAAGACTGGCAGCTGTATTGAATGTTTTCCACTTTCTCGCTGTGGAATGATGCTGTGCTTTCTTTTTACCAGGACTGTAAAGTAAAGTTAACTTTTTCATTCAGCTAGATATCTTATCAAACATGAACCCAACAGTTTTAGTTAGCGTGAAGCATATTGTTACCCATACCTGCCAAACTAATCCATGAAACAAACTGAACTGTTTCACTGACTCAAACTGTTTGTCAGTTTATTTGTCATTTAACCCAAGCTAAACTGAAACAAGCACATGAAACCAACTATCACTCATGATCTTAGAAAAACTATATTTCCCTATTCATATCTACTACATGGAGTTATTATTCAAAGCTAATGCTCATTTCAGGAAATTGTCTGGGCCTATATATGACTTTATAAGTGATTTCCTGAGTGGACTGAACAGTGAAATTTACCCAGAAAGTCATAAAGCCGTGCTCACTGAGCCTGTACTGCAGAAGCAAAATGTGGTCACACAGCTGGTTACACATAATGAAAACAGGCCTGATGAAAATAAACTGTGTGATAAGGAGCCACCAGCTGGTGCCACACAGACTTTAATAACAGTGATGAGTCTGACATGGGAAGCAAGGTTAGGGTGATGAAACAGGCTCAAAAGTTAAGGAAATAATCCAACAGGCTCATGAGTCTGCTCTTGCCTGTGTAGCCCACTAATGCAGTGTTTTCTGGTGATGCAGAGGTGTTGGCCCAGAGGCCAAAATAAAATAATTTTCTCACTGTGAGGAGGTATTTAGCTGCAGAAAAAGTTTCTGCATGTTACAGCATAATGAAATTACTGTACTGTAGTTGAAATGCAAAACCATCATTATGTTTTATTAAACTTTTCTATGATGTTCGGATATTGCCTAATGTGTCAACATGTGAATATGGATCACTGGAATCAGTAAAGTGTCAAGAATATGTTGATTTTACTGTCATTGTATGCTGGAAAACATAAGTGAAGACAGTGCAACAGAATAAAAAATGGGAAAAAATCAAAAATCAGGGGTGGAGGAGAGTCAGTCCAAATGCAGGTCGTGTTGCCAGCGTCGTCTTGAAGCTTCGTCCATCCCAGCTGTTACAGATCTGAGCGTCTGTTTCTGGAGGGAAGTGAACACGAGAGGAATCTGAAGCAAGACATCTAAGGATCTTCAGGACACAAAGAGAGAGTAAAACACTCACAAGTTGGCATGAAATAAACTTTAAGGTCATCTGCGGAATATCAGTGGAGCCTGATGATTTGTAATTCTCTTTAAAGATTTGGTTTAAACTACAATAAGGTTTGTGTACCCTTCTTATCCACCAAAATGACTAATCATGATGTAATGATAAGAAACTAATCGATATAAAATGTTGCTGTAGCTTTCAATGCTGAAGTGACTTAAATCTAAATGACCAGCAGGGGGCGACTCCTCTGGCTGCAAAAAGATGTCTTTTCCATAGAAGTACATGGAAAAAGGGTGATCTGTTCCCTGGATTTATACCTTGGTGAAACACTTTGCTGTTGAGTTTACAGTCTTAATATTTCATTTGAAGCCTTACTAAAAACAAAATAATGTTATTTTTGGCCACCATTATTATCCTTGTTGCTACTTTTTGAGTGCTAAATGTCCCTCAATTTCTCAGCTCCACTCACCACCGTCTTGTTTAGAAAAATTAAAATGGTGAGAAAAGTCAGCCTGAGGCTTCAAAAATAAGATTTCTTAAACTGATGGGCGAGATTATAGTGTCTACCATCATCTTTTATAGTCCATATGTGCTGTAGCCATTGGGCAGTAAAGGAAAGAGAAAGCAGATCTATCTTTATTATAACGTTGGATATTTAATGAGCAAATATCCAACTTCCCATTACTGCTGACCACTGTCCAATGTGTTTCCATGTGTTTTACCACCAAGCAGTCACTGGTTTTAGTTTGTTTCACAGAGGATAAACTTACAAAGACTAAGAAACACACAGGAAACAGTCTGGGTTTTTTGCATTCTTTGTTGCTTTTAGCAAAAACAGAGGGAAAACACAAGTTAGTGCCTGAGATTTAAGTTAGGTGTTGAACAACAGCCTTTAGGTCCCATCTCTGTCCCATCTCTCTCTATTTTCTCTCAGAGAAAAAATTACCAATTCAGAGAAAAAATTACCAATAATCATCTCACAGATGTAATATTATCTACAGCTACTTTCAGTACCATTGATACTCGTTTAGACTCTTTTTCGCCAATTGATCTTTCTGAGTTAACTTCAATAACTACTTCCTCCAAACCATCAATGTGTCTTTTAGACCCCATTCCTACAAAACTGCTCAAAGAAGTCCTGCCATTAATTAATGCTTCAATCTTAAATATTATCAACTTATCTCTAATAATCGGCTATGTACCACAGGCCTTCAAGCTGGCTGTAGTTAAACCTTTAATTAAAAAGCCATCCCTAGACCCAGCTGTCTTAGCTAATTATAGGCCAATCTCCAACCTTTCTTTCATATCAAAAATCCTTGAAAGAGTAGTTGT
>VUQG01042521.1:0-12911 GCA_015106755.1 Etia nguti
GCTCTATTCCCATGTTGTTGCAGTATATTAATGACTAACCTCGTATTGTGGATGGATTATCTCAGTTGTTCTCCTGACTGAAGTTTGGTCCGTTTACAGCATCCTGCCATGCGATTGCATTTGTCCCTAACCATCGGGAACCCTCACGTTAACTTTTATCAAGTGGAAAAAAGTTAGCATTCATCCTCCAGCTTCACTGTGTTTATGTTATGCTAACATAGCTGTGTAGCTAGCGATCACGTAGCACATCATTATATACCAGCTAGCCCAACTTCAGTAACCCTACAAACGTCACTGCTGTTTAGTTTTCTGTCTTCATTTATGTTGGAAGTGATAGCAGAGCTGCACGTTTGTTCGTTTGACTTTGGGACCTGAAGCGGACAGAGTTTTGGACCCAAATTACCCCGTGAGGCTCCTGACTACGGTAGACGTAATGCTCCGACAATCCATCAAGCAGCGCGGCTTCTTAGCTTCGTTTCATTTTTCTGGTAACAGTGACAATAAAGATCTATCTATCTATCTATATCTATCCTTTAATAACCTTTATTAGCCTTGCTAAGTAAGGTTAATGAATTTAAATAACATTTTAAATACGCTTTTTGTTTTAGTCACATGTGCACAGAAAGAACATTTCAGGTTGATGAGGCTTTTGGTTACTTCATAGATTTTCTTTACAGGTTACACAAAATATAAGTGTCACATACTGATGAGCATCAGTGTCCCTGCACCACTGCAGGGAATGGACTTCAGTACATCTCTGTCTGTGAATGATATTTCTCAGGCTGGTAAACAGTGAGTCCAGAGCCCACAGTTGCTGCTGTTCACTATTGTTCAGTGTCTTTTGAAAGCTGATGGTGAAATGAATGGAAAAAGAGAAGAAAAACTATAACTTACGTAGCATATAGTGACATTATCCCAGACTGCTTAGCAACCATGGTCACACCAGATACAAAACCTTTTTTCCCCACATGCATACTAATGATGATGACATACTCTGTATTTCAAACACAGTCTCTTATGATTCCTTCTCAGACAGTCCAAGGGCACTTGTACTGACTGAGTCCTTTTAACAATTACACTAAATATTTCTCTTCTCTTTTACATTTTTGAAAAAAACAAACTTAATTCCAAAGTAGTTCCTGTTAATGTAGCTTTCTCTTCATATTAGGTTGTTTTTTTACTGTGTTTTTTTCTTATATTAGAAGATAATGTTATTCTGAAAGCTTTTCAGCGGTCGGAATTCAAAGCAAATCTAAAGCTTTCAGAGAGCAAAGGCTTCATTCCTGACTTACCATCTTATATAAGTGCTCAACCAAACAGGGCGAAATCCACTGTCAAAGAGGCAGAGCTGTCAGTCTCCCCACCAGCAGCAGACTTAACAACCAAGAATGTGCTGAAGCCACAAGCTGCAAGTTTGTGAATTTTTCATCAGTGTAGCCAGTCCTCCACTCGGAAACCTTCTTTGTAATTTGAACAAGCACAGCACACCACTGCTGTCCTTGTTCTTCTTATATTGTTTTTAATATGCTTGGCTGTTACTATCTGGGCTCATCGCAGTTTACAAAAAACGTTCTGGATAAAATTTAAAAGGCAGAAAGTAAAATTCAATCTCAGATTCACTTAACATAAATAATTAGCATGTTACTACTCTGTCATCACTGTTGGAGTTGTTAGTGAATTATTTATAATTTGTCATGTATTACATTATGAACCACAGAAAATTAATTATTCTCATTGGGTAACTTTTCTTTTTTTCATTACATTACTTTATGCATTCCACAACATCGCTAAGATGCACCATTATCCACTTGCTGGTTTACACATACCCACATATTACAACAACAATATTACAACAATGGTCAAAATAGTAATACTGACCTAGAAATGGGCCATTTCCTTTTTGTGCCACACGATTGGTTCTTGGTTACTTGGTTGGGGTCAGGCTACTGTCACCAGATTAACATCTGTCAGAGGCTTTATCAACATCATGTGTCTGGCCCCACACATACTAAAGGGCACACTGGACCTTGTTTTTACTTGAATATAAATATTTAAAGTCTATACATAAAAAAAATTATTTGTTTTGTGGACATTGTTATTTCTGATCATCACTGTATTTTTTTTAACTTGTCTATTAATATTCTTCTGTCTCCTGTGAGTACCATGTGGTGAGCTCTCACATCTTAAATTCCTCTACTGCTGAGAAATTCTCTGATGTTTTTAATTTATTCGTATCCTTTTAAACTAGTGTTGATCTTTTAATTTTAAATGAAATCTGTCCTGTTAAATTGAGATTAATGCCTGTTTCTACATCTTCACCTTAGATAAATGATTTGCTGCTTAAAGTATTCCTGTCAAAAAGCTGAGTGCTTGTAGAGGAAAACTCGTTTAAATGTTCATCTCCTTCAATTAAAAGATCTTTTAATTTAGTTCAACAACTCAATTAAAGCTGTGAGGGCTGCCTGTGTTTCCTACCTGGTTACAAAGAGCAGAGGTAATCCTAAGGTGTTATTTGACACCATTACTCCTGCTCCACCTGCTGTCTCAGTCTCATTAAATGAAGATTAATTGTGAACAACTGTGAAAATTCACTTTATTTCTTTAAAGAAAAAACTCTGTAATACAAGAAGTACTATTTATCCATCACCATCTACATTGTCTGCTCCTGCTCAGCCTGTTAGCTCTTGCTTTTATCACTTAGCCAGTGTTGGGGAGTAACAGAACACATGTTACGTATTTAAAATATAAAATATGAGTAACTGTATTCAGTTACCGTTTAAATAGGTGGTAATCCAAATACAGTTACTTTGTTGAAATAAATAGATTACACGGTGGTCTTTTCCTGTTTCATGTGTTAGGCTATCCCCTCTCTAATTTTAATAACAAATTGTCAGAAACCCAAACAAAACACAAAATAAGAGGCTCTAATGTGAGCGTCCTGTTAATGTTGGTGGGGTCAGTTACACAATGGACCAGCACAGCAGAGCCAGCAGTGCACGGACAGGAATACATTTCTTATTTGGAAATTCCGACACCACTTCACATTTAAAGAAGAAAAGGATGGGCGAAATCTGAGCCTCCAATGCAAACTCTGTTTGTCAGCAACCAAGCTGCTCTCAGTGTCAAAAGACTCCAACCTAAAGAAACATCTGGAAGTAAGTTATTTTTAAAAAAAACCTAACGTTAGCTTACTGCAGCTACCTTGTTTTAGTTGTGGTAGCTACCTGGGTTATGTGCCACTTCAGTATCTTTGATGTACTATTGCTGTGCGATTTATTACTATTAATGAAGGCTGCATTACAACCTGCTAGCTACAAATAATCATGTTTGGTTCTGAAAGCAGACAGAAAGAAAACATATTATTGATACAGAAATAGTTTTCTATACGAGATCACTGCAAAAAGTGCAGCCTTACCTAATGTCCACTCTACTGTTTAAAAATCTATTTGGCATTGCTTTCAGAACTGCACATGATTATTTGCAGCTAGCAGGTTGTTAATGCTATCCTTAAAGGCTAACAGTCTATGAACTAACCTCAGCTAATGCCAGCTAACAATGTTAGCTTGGCAAGTAGCCTTCAGTAATAGTAATAAATCACACAGCAATAGTACATTCATGTAGTTGTAAAAATCATAACAATGTATCAAGTAATCCAAAGTATTCAGAATACATTACTCACATTGAGTAACTTGGGGCATGTAATCTGTAATCTGTAGTGGAATACATTTTAAAAGTAACCTTCCCAACACTGCACTTAACGTAAACCTAAGTACCATTGTGTCATGCTCTGAACTGGAGGTTGTTATTCATCTATTTATTTCATCACTGTAATTCATTATTCACTTGTCTAAGCCTGGAATGTCTACAGGTTGTTCAGAACACTGCTCTAACACTTCTGACTAAACTAAGTACTGGTTGTTAGTAAATGACATGGTTAATTTTGACTTAGAAAAGCTCTAAAACTTTGAAGATGTTTTTCTACCTTGCAGGAAGCCGCTGACTTATGTTTAGTGAACTATAATAACATTACCATATAGCAGACATATTACACTGACTCTTCAGTTCAGTCAGCATCTACAAAAGCAGATACGATGTTACTGAATAACAGCTTTCAGGATCTCTGGTAAAGAATAGTGAAAGGAAACAGTTTTATTGGTACTGAACTGCTGATCTTGTTCGCTTAACAACAGCTGCTTTTTCATATAGTTATGATGAATATTGGATGTTGTTCTATCAGTGCCTGCCAACTAGACTACAAAGTGACACGCACATATAAAAAACGCAAACTGTGAAATCTGTGAGGACATGGGTAATTTAATATGCATGAGTAACTTGGATTTGATGCAGATTTTAAACAGACATACATGGATAGACCTGAAAGAATAAAGTTTTTTTTTAAAACACCATATTTCAGTAAACACAAATATTTAAGTAACTCCAGGACATCGTTTTTCTATGTTCATACGAGCCTGGCTAGAGACCAGCACTCTCCTAGCCCCCAGCACACTCGTATTCCGTAAAACACTGGAGAGTCACGGAGGCCTCCATCAAATGAAGATTCATTGTGTGGCTCAGCGATATCCTGGGACATAAATCATCAGTGTAGGGCAGATAGTGTGGCAAGTCATTTCCTGCTAGCAACATCTCTTTTTTTCCTTCCATTTTATGTGTTTATATCAACCTTTTTGCCACTAGTGTGTTTGGAAGCTGAGATTGAAAATATATTTATGTCTATGACAACTTTTAAATTCATAGTGGTTATTGGAATGTTACAAATAGGGAATTTCCAGCCAGTCACTGTCACCACGTGGCAAAAAATCATATAGATAAATATCTGGTTAATTATTCACCGCTAATAGATAAACAGTTCTCTTATAAAGAAGTATTTAAGGGAAGATTGTTAGATTTCTATTGTTGCTGATGCTGTGAAGCCATGATTTTAGCTGACATGATGGATTGCTAGTTTTGAAAATTGATTTGTGTATACTAACTCAAAGAGAAATAGGAGACTGTCAGCAACAATGTCAACTTTATTTTTAGTAAATAGACTAAAACTTTAAGACTGTAAAGTTTGTTCACTCTCTGGAACAGCAGACAAACTAAGTTTACTGGAGTGTTGGGAAGTCTGTGTGAAAACATCATGCATGTAATGCAAATATGTTGATATTTAATTTGCAGGTATTTCAATTTGATGTTCAATAAGTAAAAACAGCACAGAAGCTTGCAGACAAGTCCAAATACTACATAAGTAAATAAATAAATAAAATGTACAAAAATAAATCCCTGCAGTTCCTCTAATAAACACTTGAGGCAGACTCCAAAAATGAGTCATTCCCTAAAGTTCTGTCAAAAAACTTCAGAGTATTAAAAACCAGGTTTTTTAACCTTGTACAAAAAATGGTTTTGACCTCTATAGATAGTTTTGTCCTTCACAACAGCTGTAACTCACCCACCCGTACACTAGAATTAGGAGCATGGCTGCTTTGATTAACAGCTCTGATATTAGAGGAAGCTCTGGCCAGTTGCTGTCTGTTTATTACCTTGCAGGTGTATGGTGAATATCATAATGTGACAGTGTAGAGGAAATTATTCACGTCATCGTTTTATCCCATTAGACATTTGTGTGATATCTGGAAAATTTGCTGAAATAAGTCTTGAATATGGGAAAAAAAAACTTTTTTTCAACGCCACGGTGATGGCGTTATCAGCCCATTATCAACTGAGCATTGTAGCATGTTTGAAGAAACTTCCTGAAGGTGTTCCTGAGGTATCACCAAATGGTTCCATCTCATGGTCACTTGTCTCTGGTTCTAAATGTTACTGAGTCTTAGTAGATTTATGTTAAACAGCAGAACAAAGCACACTTCCATCCTGGCGCAAAAAAGGGTGAATGTTTGGATAAATAGCTTCCTTAGTCACTGAAGTGGACCTCTCCATTGTGTTTTTGCTGTTGGTCTTTTGAAACAGAGAAAGTCTGATACTCAGCACTACTTACCAACTACTCCAGCCAGCTAACTAAGCTGGCTGGAGTTAACGAATAACTTTAAAATTTCATCTTCTCATCCAAATGTATTGATATTAAAATATAACAAAACTGTAGCCGAAGAGCTGACATTAAGTCTTCCAGAACTGGAACCCTGAAACCAAATGGGTCATGGTGACAAAGTTCAGTGTTATTACAGTCTTTGTGTTCATCTTGCTTTGTCTCTTCATGCTCTTTAGCCATATCTCAAAAATCACGGTATACTCTGCTGCTCTTTATGATGCTCACCTGCTCTGGTCCAAAGTTTCTGTCATTTCTATTAAGCCTAAAAGCCGAGTCAAGCGGAGGTCCAGGTCTCTAGTTTTCTCTGCAGCCACTAAAATTGCAACATGTTTTAGGTTATGATGACTTTTTTTCTCCCCAAACCAAAAATGACTTATGTATGGTTCACTGACTCCAGCCTTACTTTGATTCTTGCTACAGAACAATGTTATCGTCTCCTGTGATAATTATATGAATGTAGAGAGCATTGTCACTTCAACATACAGTAGGTAAACCTGTTGTTTTGAAGCACTGCGTGAAAAAAGAGATAACGCCAAATTACTGGCAGGAAGTGTTTATTTCACAGAATGTATGGAAACCAGTTTAGAGAGGATATGAGATATGGTGGAGGCTGACGCAGTGATCTGTCCCTGCAGTCAAATGCAGACAAATGGCTCTACTCCATCATTGCCACAAGAATAACAGGTGCTCAAATGCCAATCTTTATGGTGCTTCATGGCTGAAAATGACAAAATGTAAATGTCATCTCTGTAATAAATAGCCTTCATTACATGGGACTAATTATGCAGGAAATCTTGATGGCCCCTCAACTTAAGCAAATATTGTCCGAACCACGCTAATGAAAATGTCTCCAAACTGTGGGGCTAAAAACACCACATCTTGTTCCCGTTTGTTGAAAACCCCAAACAGATACACACAGTACATCCAATCACACCTCCAAGCAGCACATCTGTCCTGACAAGCAGGTGATAATTTAATTCAAGAGAGAGGATAATTGAATTTAAGAGGCCGAGTGAGGCATGTCAATGAATTAATCTGGTCTTTCTACAGTCCATTAAGAAATTACCCACCCATGCTAACAGCAGCTCTCCCTAAAGACTTGTAGCATGAGCATCAGTGTTGTTAGATGTTCAGGGATCAAGTCGGCTAATATTGGGGACAAAAGTCATTCTTCTCATCAGTACTATGTGTGAATCAAAATGCATTGGCTCTGTTGACATACAATTAAACTAATGTCTGCAGTGAATTTACTGTAACTGCAGCTAATAAATTCATATCAAGTGCTGATACTATGTGGGTGTTAAATTCATTTCTGCAGTTTATTTGCCAGAATCTGCTTCCACATCTGCTTTGCTGGATAGTAAATCATTGGGTGTCTTCCAAAATGAGGGAAGTGAGAATTAGAGCAGACAGCAGAATGGTAGCATGGCTGATGTTATGTCAGACGGGGAATAAATACGGCAGCAGCTGCGAATAAGACCTTCACACTTGTGTTCAGAGTCCTGGGCTTCTTCTTCAGGCTGCTTCCCGTCTACAGTTTTATTGATTGTTTGTGTCACTCTGTGGCAGCTGCCATTAAGCACCCAGGTATTACATTTCTATTTTATTTATTTTGGGGGCGGGTGTACCTGAGGATGTGAAATACAGTTTTGGAATTTACGTTTTGTTACACTTACAGGGTTTAGGAAAGGCAGTTCCTGGCTCATTTTTAACTCTTGTGCAGTCACCAGTTTCTCATCTTCATCATCATCGTACCACCGTGACATGAAAATATCACTCTTGTCACACCAGGCATTAATACAAATACATTATATTGATTATATTGAAATCTTCAGTGAATTTTCTTTTGGATCGGAGCTCTAGAGCGCTGACTCTAGCTTGTTTTTTCTTGCTTGACTCTATACACAAGTGAAATATTATCCCTAAGTTAAAACAATGCTCATTAAGCTCTGAGTATGTTTGCAGTTTGCCCTGTTCATTTTCAGTTACTCATTAATATGAATAAAATATTCAAATTGCACTTTAACTCCAGTATGTCCAAGTTATTTTTCCTGACTGCTGAGCGAAATAAGGGCAGGACGACTGAATGCCTTGTATTGACTGAATAAATCAATACTTAGATTGTGCATGTGTGAAATGAGGTGTGCAACAAACACACTGTAGTGTCTTCAGCCTCTTGTTCCGGTGGTGGGAGGAGTGTTTCCCTCAGTGTTTGGCAGTCTCCTGTATCATTTCCTATGATATTTTCCAAGTCTTTCTTGCACTGACAGCAGGTGGGAGGTTTCTGCAGAACAAAGCTTTTGACTGACCGGTGGGTGTCCAGTATGCCTGAATACACGCTGGAGAAAGCTACTGTTGACTTTTCAATCATTTTCACTTTGTCCCACAGAGCGGAAAGTGGTTGTCAAGGGGACAAAGAAGATAGGGAGGAGGGGGGAAGAGATGGAGGCAGGCAATTCTGTCTGTGGAGATGAAAGCTGAGCTATAATTTAATTCTTATAATTACAGTAATAACACGTCTTATTTATAGAACACAGGTCGTGCATTCAGTTCAGCTAAGAGTGTGTGAATAATGAATAATTAACAAATGAACAGAAAATAAACTTACGACTGGTCTGTGCAATGCAATTCAAATTTGGCAATTAAGTAAATTAAAAATGAAAGATAAAAGTTTTAGTAAAGTGTTTTATAGCTAGCAAGTACATTTCATGAGTCCCATATCCACAAAGGTGATGATGGGTAATTTGGCCAATATGATCTGACAGTGATGGAGTATAAAAAGAATCTGGAGTATGAATCACTTTGTGTTTGCGTGAAATTTTAAAGTCAGTTTTTAAAGATACTCAAAGTCAGAAGAATTTGCCAAAATGTGGCCTGACATGTTTTCTCCCGATTCAAAATTCTATCAGTACTAAGCTGAGGGAAGGTTTCTAATGAATAATGCATTACAGTAGAGTAGTTTGTCTGATATGAACTTGAAATTAGTTTTACAGATCATTACAGGTCACAAGGCATTGACTTTTTGAAATCCCCCCAACAGGTAGGTTTCCAGACTTGTGGGAGATGAGTAAGTTTGATTTTTTTTGCCTTAAATCTCTTCAGAGTAATTTTGTAATATGTATTCTAATCAAATATATGTGCTTCAAAATTCAATCCAGTATTTTAGCAGAATATAAATATGCTCAGGTTCATCAAGCTAGCACCTCTGTGAGGCTGATGGGACTTTTGTACTGTGAGCAGGAAAGAATAAAGTTCTTAATGTGACAATTATAAGTGTGTGCACAAAAATTGTGTTGGTATATGGATTGATTCTTATGTAGCACGTTTCTACTTTCACTGAGCACTCAGAACATTTCCAGGTGTTTGTGAATAAAACTGCATAATTCCTGTCATGAAGCGACAGTCAGAAAACACTGATTATGTAGTGGCCATCCCCTAAAACTTTTGTCTGAAGGAGAAGATTGGATTGACAAGGTAATCTCAGTGACAGCCTTTTTTACCATGCAAAAACATTTTCTATGAAGAGTGCAGAGAATTGCCTTTGCTGACTAAATCTCTTTTCGCCCTAGAAAACCCCAGAATATCTGCTCTCTCCCACTTTGGGTTTTCCATCCTGTCTGAGAGTGTTAGGTTCTTTTGAAGCATAGGATGTTTGCCCTTATGATAAAATCATAATTTGATGGATACAAAAGCCACAAAATAGTAAATCCATCCTCTTTTCCAATTCAGGGTCACGGGGAACTGGAATCTATCCCAGCTGTTTTAGGGCAAGACGCAGGGTACACCGTGGACAGGTTACCAGTCAGTGGACTGTGGGAGGAAGCTGTAGTGCTTGGAGAGAAACCATACACACACAGGGAGAACATGCAAACCCCACACAGAAAGACCCCGGCCTGATGGTGGAACTGGACTTAAGACCTTCTTGCTGTGGGGCAGCAGTGGTACCCACTGTGCTGCTGTGCTGCCTGCCACAGCACAGTCACAAAGAAAACATCAGCCTGTTCTAGAAGACAGGTGAAGCCACACATCCTTATGGAAAGCTTCTAGAACACTGTCCTAAGAAAATGATTGGAATTATGAAAGAATAGTACAATAAATTATGAAGTACAATACTCACATTAAAACGCAGCATTCCCAAAGCATTACTGAAAATTTGTGGAATATAATTAAAAGCCGGGTCCTTACCAGGAAACAGTCCAATTGAAATAAATTCAAATGGGTCAGTTCAGCCAAGAAGAATGGTCAAATCTCCCACCAGACTTACACCAGGAGCTTCTTGTGGACTATTAAAGGCACGTTTTTAAGGTGCAGCTTTCTAAGGGTCATTTAACCAGATATTACTGGGGACTTACTGTTTGTGAGTTAGAAAGAAAATCCAAAATAAATTCAAACTCGTTCTTGGTTTTTTAAAACTTTTAAAAAGATGTGTGGTGTGCCATTATTTCACCCTGTTAAAATAACAGTTCAAATGAATTATTAAAGCCTAAACCTCCCATGACACTCACACTTTGACCTGTACATCCTGGACACGAGGCTCACTCCCTCTCAGCTTTCTCATGTCTGAATGTTACTTTCCTTTCATCACATTACAGTTGTCAGAGTTGAAGATAACCTGGTGGGTTTCTGTCATAATCAGAGAATGTATGTGTTTGACAGACAGTACAAGAAAATTTACTGGCCATCTTGTCTTGTGCCAATAATGCCACTGAAACACAGAAGCAACAGGAAACACAGGAGTGCATGTAAGTAATAACAATGACCCAGTTACGCTGTGGTCACTCTAAGAAAAGAGAACGAGAACCCTCCTAGCTGTCACACCCTTTCAGAGAAAGGCGTCATACAGAAACACATCAAAAGACAAATAAATTCATGACTGTAATTAAAATGCGACCAGTTTCTTTTTTAGTTTCAGTCATGGACTGACACCTTCTCTTCAGCATTTGGCCATGAAAATGGCCATAAAACAATCTCACAGCACACATAGTTTTCTAGCACACAAAGCTTCCAGATCAAGAATCAGAAATGTGCAGAAATGGGGGCACAATATACTGCAGCAGCTTCGCTATTCCCAGACCTGCTCCTCAACCCAGAGATGATGACCGGGGCCATCAGTGAGCGATCAGTGAGCTTGTGGATGTCAGCCAGAGGGGTCGTACTAGTCCCAGTGTATCTATCATTGCTGCCAGGCAGGTCAGTCTGTCAGATCCCTATGGTGAGCTGCCTTCCTGGATCAGAGGGGACGCTCCACTGCCTCTATGACCCCTGGAAACCTCAGGGGGAGAGCAGCAGGATCTCGCAGTGTTTCAAAGATCTAAACTCACAGAATATAACATACAAAAGCGAATGAAATCCCACAAGGTGAAGAGGGGTGTAGCTGAATGCCAAAGGCTGAGAGGATATCACAGAGTCTCTGTGGTTTATATAAAACAGTAAACACATTCTTTGTAGCAGCTGGAAGTTTCTTTATTGCCACAAATGTTATATAAATCCCTCCCAAATCTGAATGTATATTTCGAGTCAAACTATTGTCTCTGGTTGGCAGATAACTAAAACATCTGCATTCCAGATGAGACTGAAGATCTAGTAATGATATCAGACTCTCTTCCAACTTGTCTGAATTAATCATTATACCAGGGAACAAAAAAGAAACAAGCAATAGAAAAAAAACAGGAATATCTAGGACCATGACCTACCAGCTTCACAACACTTATTCATCCCTACAATAGCCCAGTACACTGTTTTACTGGAGCAGTACAATTTTAAGGAATGTTCTCATAAAAGGAAGAAAGTTAGTTGCAAGTGTAACGCATACTGTGGAAAAAGGCATATGGAATATATGGAATCTATGGAAAATGTGTTAGAAAGGTGTGAACAGACTCTGCAGAACTACTTCTTATTATTCAGATCACTGATCAGAGGTGAAATGTAAAAGCTGAAGTCTAGTGGAGAAACACCTTTATTTAAGGTATGATCAAATGTAGGCTGGAACCTATCCCAGCTGTGTAGAGGTGAAAGGTGGGGTCCATCTATCGATCTCATATTTGTGAAATTCTTAGCTGTGTGTGTCTACACCTCTATTCACTAGCTGGGCCCACGTCCTCATTTTAGGTTTGACAGCGTTTTAGTAGGTAAAGGTGAATGCTTGGATGTGAATTGAGCTGCGGTTTTGGGAAAGCCTCGAAGGGGACTGGCGACGGCTCCCGGGCCTGGCAGATAGGGGTGAAGAAGTTAGAGAATTGAGAACAAGGTGGGAGGGAGGGTGGGGCACGTAAACGAGAATGAACAGCTTGCAGAACTGGGGGAACCTATATAGATGACAACCGGAAGGAAGGTGTTTTGAGGCGTGGTCCTGCTCCTGAAATTCCGATACATAATCTCCAATACAAAAATGATGAATGACTTAGTACAACTGTAGGGCTTAAGAAGAAAGATTTTTTTAAAGTAGCCAGGGACATTTTAATAAATATTAATAAATAATTAATGTCTTAGCAGATCAGTGGAAATCCACACACTTGAGGTCACTAATCATTTTTAGACTAAATCACTTGTTTCATGTATAAAGGACCTTAACCCCCCTGACAGCCTCCCTCTTCGACTCCAGGAATTCCAGGTCAGGCAGATATCCCTGAATATCCCGATTGCTCCTCTATATGACAGATTAAAAAAACAAAATAACAAAAACAGTGACAAAACTACAGGGTGGGCCATTTATATGGATACACCGTAATAACATGGGAATGGTTGGTGATATTAAAGTCCTGTTTGTGGCACATTAGTATATGTGAGGGGGCAAACTCCTCAAGATGGGTGGTGACCATGGTGGCCATTTAGAAGTCGGCCATCTTGGATACGACCTTTGTTTTTT
>VUQG01042523.1:0-17562 GCA_015106755.1 Etia nguti
TCTTAGTCTGAAGCAATACAGAGGACACATTAACATTCCCTTAAATACTACTTACCTGATGGTGTAGGATGTGGCGTACAATAAAGGAACTCAACCATGTAACACATAGATTGATTAAAGTGATAGATATCACTTTAATCATATGGGTCACAAGACGTGTGAACCATGTATGGCAGAGGCCAAAAAAAAAAAAAAATGTAGTGTTCAACCCAGGTTACAAATCATTTTCCGCAGCCACAGTGAATGTAAGTAGATTACAAGCAGGCAGGTTATGGGGAAATCTATTTTCATCATTTAGTGTTAGCACGACCGTACATTCCAAATCCTTTCTCTTACATTAAAACTGAATGAGGCAGAGAGGGAAAGGACACTTCTAATTACTGCCAATGTGTCTGTTCTTTTCTGGGAATTAATGTTACTGTTGTATTTAAATGATAATAAAAAAAAACAAAAAAATCCACAAAAACAAACAAAAAAATCTTGTTACAGGCATGTCTGCTTGCACTCTATGCCTCATGATTGTGTGTGTGTGGCTGTGTGGTACACAGTGGTCATTGTAAGCAGGTGTTGGCATGCCTTGTTCGATTATATTGTATATTCCCCAACTAATTAAAATTAATATTCGTCAATATTTCGCCCCGTGGCTGGTTGTCTGAGTCTGAACTAGATTATTAACGGCATGTATAAGTGTAGAGATGTAAAACATGTCCAGTGTATCTTTCTCCCCTTCTTGCTAACTCAGCCATCCCATAATCTCTAATCATAAACAGGATTATCGGGCCTTTTCTTGAATTTTCTAGTGAAATGACCTGCTTGTAATAATGACACCTTTCTTTCGTGGGACTCAAAAAGGCATCCTGCTTACCTTAAGTGCTGTGTAACAGTTAAATTTTCATATAATCAGCTAACATACACAATCAGAGACATACTACCCTAAAAATGTGAAAACTAAATCAGCGGTTACCGCTCCATATCTTTGTTCACAGCTACCTTCAGTAGGTTTTAATGACAAGTTTACTGTCAGGTATATATTTTTCTTTCTTCTTACGCTCACTTGTATATTGCAAGTAGTGTTCGCTTGGTCCGCCTCCTACCACCTTCCCTGCTCCCACAGGTCGAATGAGGTACACAGTAGGTGTGATGTGAGCAGGGTACCGAACACGACCTGCTCTGTTTTATTAAATGAGGTTTGTTGCAGGCAGAACTTGGAGGAGGGGTGCACCATGTACCAACACTGCTTTTTTACTGTTCTTTTTTTGTTTGTGATGTTGATTTTTAGCTCTGGATTGATTCTATTAAAAAACTGCAGGTTGAACAGGAATGATATGCAAAACATAATGTATTTCCACAATAATCTTTGTATTTCCTTCTTCCTCTCTTTTCTTCTTGTTTATCAAGATGTTTGGATAGAGTCAGGGTCAGAGGTCATAATCGTTGGATCAGTGCATAGCTGTGTGTGTCGGGGTCCACTGTAATCTTTTAGCAACAGTGTATCGGGGATGCACCACCTCATCTGCCTTGTTTTTACAATCAAGCACCGTGTGATGAACATATAATACAGTCCTGGAAGTCTTTTATGCTTTATTCTAAGTAACATGTTAATGTGACTGACTTAGTTTTACCAGTTTGTTTACTTGTATGTACTAAGAGTATCTAATCCTACAGAAGGAACTTGGTGCATTCTTCATCTGCCATAACAAGTTTACAGAAATAGACATCAAGGTTAAGCATAGCAACATATGTTAAGGAATATCAGGACGGTTATCATTTCAGTTGCCATTTGTGTTAATCTACCTGACAAAATAACATTTGACATTACTGTTCAGTGAAGAGGAGCACTGTAGTCCTTAATATTATGTGCAGTAAGTTGTATTTGGTGAGAGGGCTATGTGCTGAGTTTTTCATGCCTTTCCACATGAATTCATGAAAAGCTGGTGGCAGCAAGACCAGAGAACACGGCAGAGCAGTACAGACATCAATGATAGAAAGTCTGTGAGGTTGCAAAGCGGCTTGCAAGCAAGCAGAATGGCTTGCCCTATACGGCAAAACCCAATCCGATTTGCATTTGGATGTATAAAAAAACCTCAGCTGAGCATTCAGCTTATGTGTCTTGGCACTGAAAACTATATAAGTGATTTGATTTTATTACTGTTGTCACTGACTTTTCCCCCTATACATTTTCTGTTTTATTTAACACATATTTTCAGGAGATACATTTTCTGTTGTCAAGTGCTCTTCTGCTCAATTTTGAAACATTTGCTTAGATCCCAGTTTTCACTGCACTTGAGAGAAGTGCCAACATTTCTAATGATTTCTGAGTAGTTTCAGTAAACCTCAAATGACTGTTATTATTATAGTTGAGCAGAGGTTTCTCATTACAGTTAATTTTAAGTTGTTGCCAAAATACAAACTTCATTTTTTCAAAAATAAAGTAAAAACACATAATTAAAACTAACATTTAAATTTGACATGGGAGACAGTCAAACGTGTAAGCAGCTTTCAGAAAAAAAGAAAAAAAAAAGCAGCCACAGATAATAAAGAGCAGGATTGTGAACAGAAGAAGGTGAGCAACCGTTTTTGCCCTCTCAAATAAACGTCTGCCTTCTATTTTTGTTTGAAACTGTCACCTTAAACAGTTTCACCCCAGTTCTTGGATTCCTCAGGCCTCCAGAGATGACACCGGAACTCAGTAGTTATTTCACAAAACTTTTATTCTTTCACAATCACCTATGCATCTTCTAGAAGGGAGATGTACATGACCCGGCAGTCCCTCTGCAAATCTCAACCCTTTGTCTGTTTCACACAATCTTATAGAAGCGACCCCCATTGTAAACCCTATATGATGTGCCATAAAACTAAAACGCTGTGTTTGTGTATGTATGTGCGAGCACGTAAGTGCCTGCAGGTGCGCGTACCTGTGTGTGTGTGCATGTATATATATGTGTATGTGTCCCTGCGTACATGACTTCCTGCCGGTCCATCTCCCCTCACCCAAGCCACACCAAACTCCTCTGCAGACCATAGCTAACAGATTACAACACTGAGACCCCCACCCAGGTATCCCTTGGGGAATTTCCACTAAGCTATAGCATCTCTTTGTTTTACTTTCACAGCCCAAGGTGGGGAGGGTCTCCTAAAAATCTACTCCTAATTTTATGACCCGTTTAGGCCTTTATTACATCCAGGGCAGTGTCAGTGTCTCTACAATACTCTACATTCTATCTAACACATTTCTAAATCCTAAAGTGAACTACAAATATCTGAAAGAACAAATCTATCGCACCAGATAGCGTTTTAAACTTAGTAGATACAGATACTTAACAAACTGATTAGACCACCTGTCATAAAAACGAGAAAACAAATATTTTAGAAATCTGACAAAATTTGTTGAAAACTAAAAAAATATGTTTATCTTTATTTTGCAAATGATAAATGTCCAAATTTGAGGCAGCACACTGGACTTCTCTGGGAAGTCAGAAATTGATCAGGTGTAACATTCAACCACTAAAACGATTTTTTCATGTTCAGGAAAGTAAAGCAACTGTTTCAATAACAAAATAAAAAAATAATGTGTCTCACTGTTTTTTCTACTTTTTTGCAAAACAGTACATTTGAAAATTCATGGATAAGAACAATATTACAATTGTGAAATGCTGAAATACAAGCATTAGAATATAATTTCACTTAAAGAGCTTCTGCATACTAGTGGATTAACCATTGCAGAAACATAAAAAATTATTTTAATGATTAGCATTACTGTTAATTTAGGGCAACTGTGGCATAATCCTTACATTGAGTCGTAGTCTAGCAAATTCAATCCATATAATCTATAGGATTTCAATGAACGATAATGTAAAAGTGACTAACCATTTGGTCATAGAATCCTTTAGGCTATCCATTCAAAATTGAGACAAAACTTTAAATGTTTTTAGAACATTAGCAATGAGATTTTACTTTTTTTGTTTGTCTCACAGAGTAAGGAAAAAAAACATGAAGCAAAAATATCTTCCTTCCCTGACCATGTCCTACCCTGGAGGGTGACTCACTTTGAGATGGATGGTTGTTTTTGTAGTACCATCGATGTTGTTTGTCTCGAAGCAACCGGCAAGCCAGACGTGAGAAAACCATGCAATGTACTATTAATGTTTAAACCTTTTCTTAGAGTCTGGCTTTTATGACTTACACTCCCTGTGTCTGCATATTGTCTCTTAAGTCAGGCTTGAATTAGGTTCAGTTCTGATGCCTTATGTCTTAGTCTCATGTCTCTTCAATAATCAATAATAATGAATCAATAATTTTGTTAGACAGCTGCATGAAACTGAATTTTATACCCAGACAATTAATCCTTGATGCACTCTGTCTATTGGTTGTCATAATGGGCAATCGTCATCATTTATACATTCCTACTGTAAAATAATACAGAGGGTATGTGCATAAGATATAACAATCATTACCTAATCACGCCACTGAATGATAAATATTGAGTAAGTTTAGCAATACAGGTATATGTTTATCAACACATAGTGTCATAAGACCGACTTGTTTATTATGTGTCGTGTAAGTCACATTTTAAAGCAGTTTCACTCTCCTCTTTCTTCTCCTTTTACCTTCCCTCTCCAGAAAACACATGAGTCAGGATGAGTCACAGTGTGATGAAACTTAAATGAGTATTTTCTTGAAAGGCAGGTAATAGACAAGGTCCTGAAAGAATAACGCACTAGGCTGGATTACAGCTGAAGGAAGGGGCACATGTCCAGATATAAAAATGTGCGGAAACATGCTACAGGAAAAGTCACTGTGGTGAATCAGTGGTCTGCTTTCAACAAACAATAGCACATCTATAACAGAGGGATTTCGTGGGAACAGTTATTACTAAATATTCCAAATTAATGGCAGCTAAGAGCAGCTCAGCTTTCAAAAGCATCAAGGAAGGCAGCTTGATTAACAATTCATTGTAAGGCAGGTAACAAGCAGGCATCTGCATTGAAAAATCCTTTCTTTTGGTATCCTCAGACCTTCTGTCTGATAAATGGAAAACTGCCCTGTGTCTTCTCATGATAGCCACAGAAGGGCTTCTGAGTGTGTGTGTGTGTTTTAGCCTAATGTGAAGTTGTATTTTCCTAAACGGTGAAAGGAATTCAGCAAAGACAAACGAAACATGGCTTCGTGTAACTAATTTCTTGCTCCCTCTTCACACCACACTGACAGGCTGAGAACCACCAGCCCTTCCTTTCCATCTGCCAGGCTCTCTGGAAAATCTAATAGTAAAAATCTGTAAGCTGAAAGCATTCAGTGACAACTACTATCCTTCACCTGAATGTACACGTTACCCCTAATGTGGTTTCTGAGCAGAAGAGCATTTGAAAATCCTATTTCTGTCCTATATCAGAAAGCCCAAATGGGCTGATTGGACCCAGTTTCCAAAGAGGGACAAAGGACTAATAGAATCTGTGAAATATCTGTGAATTTTGTACACTAGATAAAAGAAAAAAAAAAACATAGTAAGGTTAAAAATGCTTCTATGGATGTTTTTTATAACTCAGCCTGATCTATTGATATGTCTATGTGTATCTATTTTCAGTTCAGTTGTCTTTTTTTTCTTTTTTAGTTTCTTTATGTTTGTTTGTTTTTCTTTTTCTTGGTGGGGGGAGGTTTAGTGGGAAATTAGCGGGGACAAAGAGACTGACTTTTAGTACTTGGGATGATTTATGTTATAAAGGTTTAAGAACAGAGAAAACTTCACATAGTGTACTGCATAAAAGAAAAAGTTGTTATATTTGCATGATTCCCTGTATTTTTTGAGAGACAAAATATATTGTTGTGTACAATGAGTGGACGTACATCGAAAACAAAAACTGTAGGGGCTCAAATATTGTCAAGTACCTTTGATTTGAACATCTAGGTTTTAGCCTTTTTTTTTTCTAAAAAAAAAATGGTGATGTTATACTTACATTTTTGATTCTTGCCTACTGGTTTTCATTTGGGTGGTTGTATTATAAAGTGTACTGACAGTTACCTCTGCAGATATGCTAATTTTTAGCAACAGGTGTATAAAAAGAGGGTAAATATATAATAAGCTGCTGGTTGTTTACATCCATCTGGTCTCTATTCTTCTTCTTTATTCTCCATACAAAGCTATCTTTTAAGCTTGAGAGTTACCCGATCATACTCTGTCTGTCAGCCATGGCAAAAAAAAATGTTTTCCTTTTTTTCTTTTTGTAGTGATGCAAGCACACGCACACTGTGGATAGTCTTAACCTAATCTCAATCATTCAGTTAGCATTCACTGGCAAATTAATGCAGCCTCAGCAGCTTCTCCCTCAGCCTCAGCCCACTTGCTGTTAGGCAAATGAATGATTTTCATTCCTCCTGCTCTGGTCTGAGAGCCTGCTGGCTTTCTATCCAACTAGTTTATTAAATTCACCCTGCATCCGGCCAGTTGTAAATCAGCCGTTTATCATCATCCTTGAATAATAGACTATTTAATTAAGTAGTTCTTCTGCTGGAAAACTTCTTGAATGTGCAAAACAGGTGTTCTCAAGTTGAATCAAAGAAAAGACATAGCTCTGCCATTATAGAAGCTGAAACTAAAACTGAAGTTCTCGTACTTATTGTTCTGCAGCACTTAAAAAAACAGAGTGGATGCTTAGAAAAGAAAACCACAAAGACTCTGGTGCATTTTATTTTCGTACCCATCCTGTAACATGTTAGTAACACTCACTGTGGCTCTGCTGCTATGTTAGTTATTGCTATAGGGTTCATGCATGGCAGCAAGCCATAAATCATAGCCATGTTTACTTTCTGCAGCGATAACACTGAGCGCCTCCCGCAGAGATATTCATTGCCCATTTTGTGGCCCAGTCTTTGCCAAAACTTTAAGAGGGCTGCTTGTGTCAATTACACAGAGAAAATTAAATGCATTAACCCAGGGCTAGGTTGGGTCCTCTGCTTTTCAAAAGGGCCCAGGCTATGTTGGGCAGCCAATTTATAGAGATTGGTTTTAATTGGGTGAAATGACACTGTAATCAGATCAGTTCTATATTGGTACTGGAGGGTAATCTGTAACTCAGAGCTCCCATTTCTCTAACCCCTGATCCAAAAGCTGTGAAAATTGCAAAAAGGTTGCAATGTGGTGAGACCAAATGCTGTTCAGTACTTGGAGCCAATCATTAGGATCAGTGGTAATGTTTTCTGCACTCACAAACAGCAGAGGCTGGGTCACACAATCCAGTGCTATAATAATCCCCAATGCAGAATGATTGGCCTCGTCAGTGCCAGAGATTGAAAACTCTGCAGCAAAAATGGCTCGTTGTCCACAGAATCAAGGGCCTTCCTCAACTCACTGAGGAAAGAAATAAATGTGGACTGTTCAAATGCTAATAGTGCCCTTCTTGCCTTACAGCAACAAAAGCATTAATTGTTCATGTTTGCCGTCAAGTAAACACAATTGCGAAACATATAGTGTTAGAGAGAAATGAGAAAGAACCCATGTATAGCAATTATTATTGAAAAAGACGACTAGCAATATCAAAATTGCTGAGTTACTGATCAATTACTGAAATTCTGCTGAGCACAAATACCACATTCCGCATGCACACTGTGACCAATAAAGCCATGTTTTAGGAAAGTACAGCGCAGGTTTCTGATGTACAGTAATTTTTCAGTCCTTAAATCATTGCTTTTCATTTGCTATGGTAGCGTTTTATTTTCATTTATTGTATATAAAATATTTTTTGTTTTTTACAGAAGCATTTTTCATTCATTTTTTTAAACTCTCAAAAGAAAAATTTGAAGCGTTTGGCTTTCTTACAGGTCGTACCAGCTGAAAATAAGTGTAAAGCAGCATAAAAAGCCCCCTAAAAATATCAGTATTTGTGATCACAACTATGTAATATATAGTTTAATTACTGAGCTGAGGCGTGACCACCATCTGTGTGATTTCTGTAAGGCCAAGGTCTAAGGCAAATTCTCACAATTATCATATGGTTTTAGTTCCTGTTTGGAAATGTGTGTAAAATTTATGTCGAAATGTGAGTCTTGCCTAGCTGACAGCATCAGGAGGTCTTTGTGTCTAAAATGAAGAGTTGAAAAGGGGCCACGGCAGGATCCAATTCCTGTGGTTGGAATTTTTTGGACTGATGGCAGCAAATCTTGGCTTTTCGCTTTCTTTAAATATTTGTTGCTGATATTAACATTTCCCTTTGCAATTTCTGTACAAAAGATCTATTTCTATATTTGCAATAAATTTGTAATTTAAAAAAAAATACTTGTAAGAGATCTCTTTAATTTATTGGCTTACCCCATGGCTACACTCATTGCGTAACAGTCTTCTGTATCATTTTTTTTTTTTCCTATCCATATTTTACATACCAGTAATCTCTTGTACTCTCCATTAAAACTTCTCTTTGTTTAGAAGACCCAATGGCACACATAAGCACTCAAAGTGTGGGAAAAAGTGAAAGCTGATGACTCATGAAAACAACAGAAACGTCCACCTCAGTCACTGTTCCATTGAGAGTCGGATTTTTAAGTCCAATGTGAGTCAACACTTAGGTGAACATACAAATTTAATGAGAAGAACGACCAGAGAGGTTTCTGAGCCTGAAGGCAGAAAGTGACAGGGATTTGGGAGTTTGCTAGTAGCATTTAAACTGCTGGTCGGTGGGTTTGGAACACAAAGGAGTTATTAGTATTTATTCTCTGTGTTAATCTAAAGGATTGCAGTACTGTGAAAAGGTCTTGAGTCAACTCTCATTTTGGTATATTTTGCTTCAAAAGAACCAAACTTGTTTGAAATTTTCAAAGTGATCTGGAGCAATAGTCCTCCAGGCTCCAAGTTCTTCTTTGCCACTCATGACTGTGGTATGCCAAATGACATAAGAACTGGTGTGAAAATCAGTGTGAGCAGGTCTTATGAATGAATACAGTGAGGCGTACAAATGTAAAATTTTTGGTTCAAATCACACTGAGTTCAGTGATTCAGTTCTATGAATTCAGGAGAAAGGTACAACAGTCAGTGTCTATAGCCATCTGTAAAAATGTGGAGGCTCTGGCATTTCAGTCAGTGGTTTTGAGGATCTTGTCAAAACTGACGGAATTATGAATCCAGAAAAGTCCGGTCAGATTTTAATCCACTGTGAAATATCACCTGGAAACTGTGTAATTGGCAAAGGGTTAATTTATCAGCATGACAATGAGCTCACTGCAGTAAAAGCACACCTGGACAGAAAAACAAACAGTGGAAGACTATCAGTCATAGATTGGTGTCCTCAGAGCCTGGACCTCAACATTACTGAAGCAGTCTGGGATCATCTTAACAGATAGAGGAACAAAAGGCATCCAAGATCCACAGAAGAGCTTTGAATGTTCTTCAAGAAATCTGCTCCTGAAAACTACTTAAATAATTACAAGATAAGATGCTTAGGAGAGTGCAGGCTGTGTTCAAGAATAGAGGTGTTTATACCAAATATTTTAAGCTTGTTACAAACTCAGTTTTTCCTTATATACTTTGTTTTAATGTATTTCTGCACATATTTTAATATGTAGCTTTGCTTAGTTCCTAATTTCCTAGCAAAATGCAAAGAAATTTTTGGTGAATGAAGTTTTTTTTTGCTTGTGTTTTACTGTATAAAGACATGTTTAGCATGAGGAGTACAGTAGAAAGCACCATTCTCAAAGTGAACCTTTTACTTCTACCTGCAAAATGTGGATCTTACCACTGTAGCTTTGCGTGATTCACACTATAAAAGCCATATTTATTTTACACTGGGCATTGATGCAGACTCTCGGTTCATTCATTGTCTGAAACAAACTCTTAGAGGTGATGAAAGGCCATTTCTGACTGACCACTGTCTGGCTTTTGCAAACAACCTCTGGTTCTTGTGCACCACCTCCCACTACTTATCAGTGTACACAAACAAACTGAAATTATTTTAATTCATCTTCACAGGTTATAGCCTAAATAGGATACAGTATTTGAAGGAGGACAGCAAAAACATTAACAGCAACAAGGATTATAGCAGGATGCTTGGTAAGTATTAGCCCCACTACCT
Organism: Etia nguti; assembly: GCA_015106755.1. Taxonomy (NCBI): domain Eukaryota; kingdom Metazoa; phylum Chordata; class Actinopteri; order Cichliformes; family Cichlidae; genus Etia; species Etia nguti. The sequence goes on from VUQG01042523.1 coordinate 10,053, forward strand.
ATTTATTGTGAAACATAATATTAGATGTAGTTTTTCCAAACACAAGCTGTGTAAAACTGTCTGTAGATATTGTTGTTTAAATGTTTGTTTTTTTTAATTGTTCAGATAGTGTAGCAGCAAGTGAGTACAAGAGTATTTAGAATCAGAGTACCACTGAAGAGTACTTCAGTGGGGCCTATTCCAGCTGATATATTTTGAGAGGTGCGACATATGCTAAATAGGTCACCAATCCATTACGGTGCAGTCACACACTCTCACATCCATACCTATGACCAGTTAAACTAACATGCATACCCACACAAGCACAGGGAGAACACATAAATGCAACACACTAAGGCCAACGCCAATGTTTCACCATTCATAATACTCAGCTTAAAAAATCATTCCTAACACATTACCCAGTCCATATTAGTTTAGATATCCAACAGGATTTTTTTTCCATTGAGATCCGATGTGTTTTCAAAGTGTTCCTTTATTTATTTATGTATTGGAACAATTTAAAGATCATTTTGGAGGTTGAAGACACATTTACCATTTAACCAGAGTTTAATTATTCATTTAATATTATGATTTTAATACAATGCTATTATTATTTTAATAATACCTAATTATTATCAGTAAAAAACGTTCTCCTATCTATCTTCCACAACATCCCTTTCCATTTTTTCAAATTCTTACTCCAACACTTCAGCCTCTTCATTGTTGCCTCGATCTCCCTGCTGTGAATTTTTTAAACCAAAATCTGCAGCCATAAAAGTATCTCATACTTCTAAATATCCATAACCCTGAACCATCCATGTTAAGCTCTTTATCACCGCAGGATTGGAGGGATGGGGGGTGGAGGGGGATTCTGCGAAGACAGACACAAAGTAAGTAAAGATCTGAAAAAGCAGATTATCCAAGCACGCAGCACAAAAGAGAACAAAGATAACCTCCAAAGTTTTGTGAGAATTCTGCAGCCTGTAGTGATGAGAAAATGAAAGCGTTACTGTATCTCCTTTAACCTCACATGTCTTTCTCTCTCTCGGTCTCATGCATACATAAATTTTAGTTAGTGTTTGTCTGCTGTAGATAGTTTGTTAGGCCTGTCGCTTCTTCTTTTGTCCTCCACTTTACCAATTTATGCTAACCGCACTGCACACCATTCTGAGGTGTTGCTAGACACAACACCTTCACTTAGGTGAATTATTTTATGTTTGAATGATTCATAGGTCAGTGTTAAGTGGCTTAACACTCGTTTTTGACTTGTAAAAACAAATATCCAAAGGAAAATTTTAAAAGATCTTAAGAAAGTGACAATTAATTGCTCAATAGCAAGAAAATCTGGCTAACTGGAAGCAAAGTATAAAGATGTGAGGGGTGGATTAAAACCTTAGCACAGTATTGCATTAACATTAATCCAAGGATAATTACGTAAACAAACAGACTGAACTAACTAGAGCAACTTAAAAGACTGTGTCAGCTGCAGAGGTATCTGGGCAGTGGATACCACACTGTTTTCCCAAAAACCAAAGTTTATCAGAAAATGATCAATATGGCTGTACTTAGCATAAACAATCTCTTAAATGTTGTCTTTAAGGCCAATTTAATGCCAGGTCAATTACAGTGACCACATGTACTGTATTTAAATAAGTACAGAAAAGAAATAGTAAATGCTTCAAATAATTAGTATCACACAGTCCAAAACATATTGATTTGTCAGTCCTGCCTGGACTGAATAAGGCTGTTCATTGATTGGCTGCCATTCTGAGAAGCTCAAAGCAGTAGAAAGCTGCATTTACTGCATAAGTCCAGCAGCACAGCAACCAAGAGTAGTTTTTTAGGTCACATTTATGAAAACCTGTGAGAATCGGGCTTGATTTTTACAGGAAGACTAAGCATAAGAATCTGACAGTCCGAGCTTTGACTACTCTGAGAGCCCAAACCAGCTCTCACCGTGCAAAGACCCTCTGCTGAAACAGTCCAACTGCCATTAAAACTTTTATGCATTGCACATGTAAACAAGGCATGAAGTGTATCCAGAGAAAACAAGCAAAAAAAGCCAGGAGGGGAAAGCATCCTATTAATAATGAATCATCTCCATTCTCCCTGGGAACATTCCTGTATTTTGACTCATAAATGGTTGCTTCCTTCAAGAAAGTTGAATATAGATAGGCTATTTCAGTGTAGCGCTATTACCAAACATCTACTCCCAAAGTTACATTTGATATGTAATTTCTAACAAAGATTTCTCTCAGGGGATCTTTTATTTATTTGTTTTTGCTTTTTGGTGTGAGTAAAAAAAGGTGATGCAATAAAACATACAAAGGAAAAATGCTTAAAATCAGCACGAGGAGACTGCAGATTAGGTTTGCTTATCGACGCACTTCTATCTTCATGTTTTAGGAGAGTTGTTTTAGTTAAGATGGCCAGTGCAGAGAAATCTTCCAGTTGTGGTCGGTGACAGCTAACTAAGGAGTCCGTGCAGGGTCCTTGCCACCAGGGTTACTGTCTATGTCAGCAACCCTGGACTTAAAAGAGGCTTTTCTCCAAAAGTGTCATTCAAGCAACTTCAAAAGACACGTGGTGGTTAAATGTAACTGCTTCAGGGTGTAACCTAGCTGAGGATGCAAATGTCTGAACCTTCGACAGGAAATCTGCTATCAACATCACAACGTGATCCCTTCTGTCTTCTTGCCTAGTTTTAGATATATACTTTTGTGACTATGTGAAAAATCCAATGTTTCGCTTACAGAAGGCGAGGGGGCTTTGCCATTTAATAATCAGTGTGTAAGGCGACACTGACAGTGTTGCAGTGTGTTGTCCATGACAAATGCAATGCCTAGCTTCTCTCTCACCTCCACACAGTTGGCAAATCATAGTGTTAAACGGGTGTGAAAGTTTGTCAGTTTGTCAACGTTACAGTAAGATAAAGACTGACACAACACCTCTTATCTGACTGTGGGGAGGACATTTCTGAAGCTAATCAACATTCCCCCCCCCAACACACACACACACACACACACACACACACACATTATTTTTACATTGTCTAGAATTTCTTCAGTGCACTTGAAGTACTAGAGTATTATTAGAATGATTTATAAAACACAGACGCATACAAATGCACTTGTTTCATTTGTTGTACGCCCAGTTTTTATGGCAGATTTCTGAGAAACGCTGACGGCCAATTTAATCTCTTAAATAAAACATCTTGATTAATGCTGGAAATAATCTATCTGAAGTAATGCAGCTCTTAAAATCTTTGCTACACCTTCTTCGCGGCAGCGATTTGATGAACAGTATCAGGCTGCGATGTTCTTTCTGTCTGACAAACAAGTATAGCACAGCACCAGCTACTGCTGGTAAGGATTTAAAAGCCTTCCATGGCACCATGTAATTACCCTGAATATTGCGTGTCATCCAAGCTCCTACATTAAAAGCATGTCAGGAATCACCCTGTGCGATTATAAAACTATTAACCCTCATTTGAATGTCTCATCATCCCTCCTTTCCACCCTGTTTTCACTTTTTTAAACCTTCCCATCCCTTAATCCTTTCATATCTCTCTTTAGTTTATCGCTCCTTACACAGTCTTTTCTTGTATTCAGCAGTTTAAAAAAGTGCAGTCCTTTTTTTTCCTTTTTATTTTTAATCCCATGTCATTATCAATTTTGATTGGTTGCGCAGCACTATCATAAAATCTGAAAAATTATTTGGACTAAACTCTCTCTCTTAAGTGCCCTCACAAATGGAAATGACCAATGTGAGAATTGTGCCCAGTGTCACAATGCAATTAAAATTGCATATGTTTGTTGGCTTACGTTTTGTGTCTCTTTTTGTCCCTCTCATTCTAAGTCTTAGGTGGCGTTGTGGGATGGCACATCCTTACTGGCCTGTCCTTCGGCAAAGTTTCTCCCTCTCGTGCTGCTTTTCCTGCACCTGGATGGTGCTGCTGTTCTCTGTCAGGTCATTAATACCAATATTGTGGCAATCGGGTTCCCCTTAATAACTGCTAGTTTTTGTGGTCTTCATCTGTTAACTTTTTTTCTCTGTCTGCCTCCTATTTGCCTGTACAAAAGTCAGTACTATAAAACTGTTCTCCTGGATCCATATGTTCCTTAGGAATTCTGCAATCATGGCCAGCCATTCTGTCTCAAGCTTTTCCCTCACATATATTCAAAATGAAGTATTTACTAGAAGTTTACCTGCCAGCTCACTCTGCACCACCACTCACTCTCCAACGCCACTCACCCAGCTGCTTTGGATTCCTGCCTGCCTGCCAGTTACCCCTCCAAAACTCCTGTTCAGGAAACAAACAAGTAAGGCCATTGAAAGTGATCACAACAATTACAAAATCCTTTTGAACTTGCCTTGGCTGCACTTAACTCCGTCTCTGGCAGTGTTCCCGGTTCCTATTGCAAGACCACTCTCCAAGTCACTCACCTGTTCTCACTTAACTCAAGCCTTTTAATAAATGCTTTAAAACTGCTGTCAGTTTATTGAATCTGTGTTAAATGTAATTTAAGGCCAAAACATGACATTTTTTGGCAACCCTCACATCTGTGATCTAAGTGTTTTTTTGGGTTTTTTTGTAGTTAGTGATATATATATATATATATATATATATATATATATATATATATATATATACACATATATATATATATATATATACATGATTTTTGTTTAATTTACTCAGAATGATGACTTTCTAATGCCAATTAGGCAACTCATGGATTGCTCACAGTTGTGAGTGAGGTGTAAACAATTTGGATCCATTCAATCATTACTGAGGCCTCACACCAAATATTTGAAGCAGTGCATATTTCTAGTCCTACTGTCATTTGAAAGTAATGTGAAGCGCTAGAGTTACATTACTGAAATTGGTTCATAATGAAAAATGTTGAGAGCACAGTGTTCACACACAGAGCTCTGCAACAATACAAACCACCTTCATACCGAATTTATGAGATAACACACTAAAAGATCTTTCAGATTATGTAATTCAGTCAGATCTGAAGTATAATATGTATAATGTCTATAAGTCACTGAGGTATCACTGAATGTAATTTGAGATTTTGCAGAAACTCTTGCAAACAGATGGGTGACAAACAAATTTCTTTGTTTAACTTTAATAAATCCTGCAAATTGGTCATGTCTTAAAAAATGGTGAATTCCACATGATCCAAAGTTATCCACAGCACAGCTGCTCTATACTATACTACAAACTGTTTCAGGCAATGCCTGGTGGAAGATTTATCACCAGAATCAAAACATATTAATTCTCCTTCATCTGTCTGTCCTTGATCTGAATTATGATTTCCATATGTTTCTAGAGAGAAACACAGGCATACAGGAAATTATGGTGAATAATAGATTACTTGCTCCCTCACTGGGTGTGCATGCAAGCAAAGTTTCAGCCTTACATGCCTCTCTGCAGCTTCTTATCCTCCTGTAACCCCACCACCACCACCACCACCAAACCCCATCCCCATAGAAACTGTCTTCTCTCATTAGACCATTAAAAAATAAATCAGAAAAACAATTTAAATATAAAGAACAATATAGCACCCTCAGCTGCACCAAAGAGTAAAACAGTTAAATGGTGTTTATTAAACATTAGGTCTCTCTCTTTTAAGTGTGTAATTTAATAATTGATCAACATGTTGATTTAGTCTGCCTTACAGAAACCTAGTTACAGCAGGATGGTTAGTCAATACCCCTGGTGGATACAAACTGTCAGATTTCCCAAAGCACAGGCTGAGGAGGGGGAGTGGCAGCAATCTTCCAGTCCAGCTTATTAATCAACCATAGACCCAAACAGAGTTTTCATTCATTTAGCAGCCTGACTCTTAGCCTTGTCCACCCTAGCAGCAAAACTCAAAAAACTGTTTTATTTGCTGTTGCTTGCTCCACCTGGCCCTTATTCAGAGTCTCTATCTGATTCCTCAGACTTTTTATATGATTTGGTATTCATTTCAGATAAAATTATTTTTGTGGGTGATCTTAACATCCATATAAATACTGGAAATAACAGCCTCAACATGGCATTTAATCTACTATTAGACTCAATTGGCTTATCCTAAAATGTTAAAGAGTCCACCCACCACTTTAATCAAAATCTTGTTCTGACATCTAATAGTGTTCCCTAATAAAAAAATCCTCTTTTGTCTGATTATTTATTAATATAATTTAAATTGAATAATGGATTACACAGGAGTGGGGAATGCATTTCATTACAGTTGTCGTCTTCGGGAAATTAGTGTAACTAAATGTAAGGGAATATTTCCTCCACTGATACTCTCATCATTACCATGTGCCTTATTATTATTATTATTGTTAATTTACTACAGCAGACAAAACAGTGGTTCAATGTAACATGCTGTTTGTATGTAATTACATGCTGCTTAGGGCCGTTACTAGTCAGGACTGTAATGTCAACATTAGTGATTGAGAATCTCATCACAGCCAAGGAGCAGGCGGGAATTCAGCACAGATCTACCATAGATCTGTATAGAGGCTGTCACCAAGCAGCTGGCAATTTTAAGTGGCTGTATCTGTAATTTTTTTTTAATGAAATGATTATAACTGCTTTATTTATGTATTTTTTAAATTTACATTCTATACTGTATTCAATACTTTTAAAAAATTAGATCTGGAAAATAACTGTCTTTAGTATACACTGCTGATTAGTAAATATTGACCATTCATTCATATGATATTTACATGGTCATAGGGATGGTCTTTTACTCATCAAGTGTTTTCATCTGAAATGGAAATATGAATAAAATAGCTCTTCCACAAATGAACTGAAACATACTTAGAGAACTGTGCACACAGGACAGGATCAGACAAGGTCGAGTTGCCTGACCAAGCAGTTGGATAAATAAGCAGAGTGATGGAGGTTAGATGAAAAAATTCGACTGAGTTTCGTACCGAAACTTTATATTTTGCTAGGAACGCAGTTTGTCGAAACATACATGCACATGCATACATGCACATACAGAATATAAGCTTATTCTGTATAAGACTTTTACCTTATACAGAATATAAGACAGAGCTTCTACCATTCTAACATGCTTGAAAGTCAGTATATAATCAGAATCAGAATCGTGTTTATTGGCCGTGTATATGCACAGACACATACAAGGAATTTGGTTCCGGTAGATGGTGACTCTCAAGCACAGCATTGTATATCTCAACAACGTAAGCAGCACAATTCACCCACACACACACATGGATATATACAGCTACACATGCATACACATACATACACAAACCTACACAAGCTGTGTAAACCAACCATAAATAACCAATCTAAATCTTATATACATAAAATACAGGATGACCGGAATGAAATGAAGTGAGATGAATGCCACAGAATGTACATAAGGTGCAGTTGCAGTCTGGCAGTGGGAGCAGTGGGACAGTTCAACTGTTTAGGAGGGAGATGGCGAGGGGAAAGAAACTGTTCCTGTGTCGGGTGGTCCTGGTCTGCAGGCTTCTATACCGTCTGCCAGAGGGCAGC
>VUQG01042524.1:0-23734 GCA_015106755.1 Etia nguti
GCACACTGAGTTCGCACGGCGCTTTGGTGACTTTGAAGCACAAAATGAGAATTTCGAGCTGCTTCACAACCCATTTACAGTTGACGTGGAAACTGCACCTGTGCAGATTCAGATGGAGCTGCATTCTAATGGGACACTCAAGGCAAAGTACGACGCAGAGTTTATTAGTTCCATTCCTGAAGCAATGCCCCAGCTCCGTCTACATGCGGCTCGAACCTTGTATATGTTTTCATTTATTTTTTCTGGGGTTTTTGGCAGCATGTTCATATTTCTAACTTGCATAATTTTGACAGGATATATTTTTATGGAGAGCAAAGTATTTAAAGTTAAAGTTTATTTTTTTTAAGTTTATTTATTCTGGAATTATATTCCTGTCTGTTTTTATTCATATTTATGTTTAAAAAACATTGTTTTAGTGTGTTCAATAAATGTTTATCTTGTTTTGCCTGCGACCTAAAGTGTGCCTTGAGTTTTGGCCCCCTGTGCAATTGAGTTTGACACCCCTGACTTAAGGGGTTAACTGGAGAGAGTAAGCTCATTACACAGATTTTTTTCTTTTAAAATAATTGTTTCCTGCAGTGCTGTAGTGTTTTATCAAAAAAAAAAGGCAAACCGTAGCCTATGAGCATTGGAGCACTGTCTAATGAGCTGTCTGCATTGGTTTAAAAATGTAAAAAAACCAAACAAACATACCTCTGCCTGCATACCCAAAACAATGAACACTTCGCCAAACCTAACTAACCTGCCTCTACAAACCAGATCCATCCATCCATTCATCCATCTTCTCCCGCTTACTTGGGGACGGGTTACGGGGGCAGCAGTCTAAGCAGAGAAGCCCAAGCCTCCCTCTCCCCGGCCACCTACTCTAGCTTGTGTGGGGAAACACCAAGGCGTTCCCAGGCCAGCCAAGAGATAAAATCTCTTCAGCGTGTTCTGGTTCTGCCCCGGGGCCTCCTCTCAGTGGGACATGCCCGGAATACCTCACCAAGGAGGACCCATCCTTGTCAGATGCCCAACCACCTCAACTGTCTCCTTTTGATGTGGAGGAATAGCGGCTATACTCTGAGCCGCTCCAAAAAGCCTGAATTCCTCACCCTATCTCTAAGGGAGATGCAAGCCACCCTTCAGAGAAAGCTTATTCACACAACGTATATCCGCAATCTCATTCTTTCTTACCGACTGGTAAATCAAGAGCTTCGCTTTTACGTTTAGCTCTCTTTTTACCTCGATGGACCAATACAGCATCCACATCCCTGCAGCTGCCGCACACGTTTCACTGTGATGTTTCATTCTCTTAGCAGAGCTTTAAAATATATCATTCCCCTGAATGAAAAAAACAAAAGAAGAGCTACTACCTTTAGATTTATGTTGCATTCACTAGTCAGTTTCAACTGCAACATACACTAAATTGCCAAAAGTATTCAGTCTTCCATCCAAATCATTGAATTCAGGTGTATAACAATCAAGCAGCTAGGCATGCAGACTGCTTCTACAAACATTGGGTCGATATTAGGAGTTTAATGAGGCCCAGCATCGTACTGTGATACTGTGCAACAGTATCACTCGTGAAATTCTCTCACTACCAAATATTCCACAGTCAGCTGTTAGTGGGATTATAACAAAGTGGAACCGATTAAGAATGACATCAACTCTAGAGGAGTGGAGACGTGATCTCTGGAGTGATGAATCACATCTCTCCATCTGGTAATGCAATTGTTGACTCTGGGAGGAGAACGGTATATGTCTGACTGCATTGTGGGAAGTATAAAGTTTGGTGGAGGGGGAGGATTATATTGTGGGGCTGTTTTTCAATTTGGTTCGGCTCCTTAGTTCCAAAAAAGGAAGCCTTAATACTTCAGCATACTACGACATTTTGGACAATTTCATGCTCCCATCTTTGTGGGAACAGTTTGGAGATGGCCCCTTTCTGTTCCAACGTGACCACACATCAGTGCACAAAGCACAAAGCAAGGTTCATAAAAACATGGATAAGTGAGTTTGATGTGAAAGAGTCAAAGAACAGCTTTGGGATGAATTACAGCAGAGAATGTGAGCAAGGCCTTCTCATCCAACATCAGTGTTTGATCTCACAACTGCACCTTTGAAAGAATAGTGGGATGGGCTGTCACTCAATTGCATATGCATGTGATTGCAGATGAGCAAATACTTTTGGCAATATAGTGTAACTGACTGATGGAGTGTGGAAATATCTGAATGGCAGCCATAATAGGGACTGGCTCAATATTTTAAATAATAAGAAAATTTGCTTTATTAGCAGAGGACACTGTGCTATTCTTTATGAAAAAAAGAAAATAATATGATCTCATAACCCTAACCCATGAGACTGTTAATAATAATCAACTTGACTAACAAAGGATGCAGATCATCATGTACTGCTGGGCTTTCCGTCACACAACTACGTTTGGGAATTCAAACAGTTACTTACACCTGAACGTGACCTATGAATGCAGTTCTACTTCAGTCATATTGGTTTGTTGTTTCTCTGTGTGAGCACAATGCAATAAGTGAAGAAAAGCTTGTAGTGTAACTTAATTTGGACTGGTTATGTCTTCATTTTGGCCACATATGTATCACAACTATTTAGGAATATCATGAATGAATTTTATAAATCTTACAAAACAAATGAATCATTGAATTTACCAGCCAGTCTCTTCATCCAGGCGCCCTCATCTATTCCCAGGTTGTTGTAGATGATCTTGAGAATGTTTCCCAGCAGAGTGTTCATGTATTCAGAGGTCACAGAGGTGCAGCAGTTGTTGGCTTTTTCTGGGTCGCTTTCCGGTCCATGTTCCCACCAGTGAGACATGTAGCTGCACAACATCGGCAAGACCACCTACAACAGTAGAAAAAAGCAAAAATAATGAGCTTCCAAAGCTTCACAGTGGCAGTCAGATGGGTTTAATCAGCAATGTCTTTTTTTTACCCATTGTCGGCTCTGAAGTGTTCACTACAGGACAAATATCCAATTATTTTGGTACCACGGCCGATTTTTCAATGACAAGAAGCAACTTAAGGAAAGAATATCAAAGGTGATACAGTAGTTATTAATTATTAGAGTTACCTCCATAACATGAGGCATCTGTGTGTACTTCATGCCAGACTCTGCTAGCTCTACAATCTCCTCCAAAGATTTATCCAAATTGGGGATCAGTGAACAAACCTCCCCAACCTGCCCAGGAAGGCCTAGAGCTGAGGGGTGGAAAGAGAAGTGGAATGAAAACAGATTAAATTAAACATAATTTGTTCTGATCACACCAGTTTTGACACCGATGAGTTCTCAGACCACAGCCATCGTTTAGCTTGGGCTTAATTTTTTTTATTTCAAATACACAACTAGAAAATCTGTAAACCAGACAAATGTAAGACAAATAGCTGCAAAAGTATTCAAACCACTTTGTGGCACTTACTATTATAGTAGGTGTCTCCAAGAGATACAAACAGGCATGTATATACTGCACACTCCAGTTTTTTCAGAATTGCTAAGACATAAGACACTTCTTGAAACCTTCCTCCCTTTCCTCAGTCAACCCAGTTTTCCTGTTACATTATAATGAATACCTACTACTGTCATTTTTACAGGCTGTGTTTATAATCTTACAACAGTGATTGGTTTTTAACCCAGGCAGACCTGTTTTTATGTAATTGTTCGGTTTTACCCAAATAATTAATTAATTAATAATAATGTGTAAACAGAGTTAAGAGTGACATAAGGGTGGGGTCACAACATACATTTCTGTTTGTTTCCAACTCTGGTATGTAATGTGTGATCTGGGTATTCATGGTTCCAATTTTAGTAAAATATTAAGGCTCAAAGAAACATGCAGTCATGTGACAAAGTACAGCCTTCAGTGCTCACTGACATGTCACTCTAAGAAAGTACAGTCACCTCAGGATATGTATGTTCCATCAATTTCTGTATGTGCATGTCTTACCTGCTCTGTCTTTGCTTCCTTTGCTGTTATAGATGGAAAAGCTGTTAAATTTGTTCACGTGAGGCTCAAGAAAGGCAACAGGGAATGCTGCTGCGAAGGCTGCTAAACACTTTCCCATTGCTGGACGTTGTCTGGAAAAGAAACGGAGAGCTCATGATAATAGTCAAAAACATCTTTTTTACTATCATCAGTGATTGATTAAGAAAACAGTAGCTTATCTAATTATGGTAAAAGCAACTATTATAGATGAGTTTCTTTGCTGACACTTATTGATAATTAAAAATTTTGTTGTTATGACCCAGGTCCTCTCTTTGTGTATTGTGTTTGTGCCTCCACTCCTGAGGTTGGCCGTGCTCTTTTTTTTCTGGGTTTTTTTTCTCTCCTTATGTAATTTCCAGCTGGAGGCTGACCACTGGCTGAAGACTGAATAGAGCTGGCTATAAACTGGGACCTGTCAAGCCTGGTGGGCCCTGCCTACTTCCTTCTTCCAAACAAGTTGTGCGTTTAGTCCTGTACTTTGTGTTTAGCTGTGTACTGTGTGTGATGACGTTTCTGTGGCTAGAAGGGCTAGATTAGTTGTTTTTGTATATATTGTAAATAGATGGCCAAATGAAGCTTACTGAAGCTTAAAGAACGGTTCATTACTCGAAGCTTTTCAACACAGTCCTCTTTGGTGACATCTGGTGGTCAAAAATATAAAGAGCAGTTTAAATCTACAACTGATAAAGAACTGCTTCATTATGATTCAACTGACAGCTTCTGTTTCATTTCATCTTACAGTTCTGTCTGATATTGGGCTGATATGGTGCTTTGAACGTGTATTTTCTTTTTTTTGGGGGGGGGGGGATTTATGTTAGTATGTCTATCTTAATAATAAATAATTTCTATGAATACACCTTCCTTGTTTAAATATGAGCCATAGAGTGTTCTCCTTTTGCTTGTGACTTCTAGATGTTTAAAAATACACTATATATATAATAATGTAAAACACAAACTTAGAGGAATATGCTTCTGCTGTGAGGTCCCTGCCTCCACGCCATTATGTAATTAACCAGTGGGCAGGTAGGTTTATATATAATATACTATAACTTCTATAATTATAACTATATGTATAGTGTATTTCTTATGGACATTTTAGACCTGGGAGCAGAATTGCTGATGAACTGGTTTTTATTTAGAATTAGGCAGAGCATCCTCTCTTCCTGGCTCTATGACTAACTATGTCACACAAATCCCACCAGTGATTCAGTTCCTTAGAAACCACTGAATCAGGTACTGAAGCAGTGACGTGCCAAATGAAGCTTCGGACGCCATTGATGACGTGACTCAGTTTAGACAAACCAAGCCTTGGCACAGTGTTTCTGAAGGAGTGTGTTGATTTTTTTGACACATGTGCCGGAGCTTCAGCTTCAAATGGGCATGTCTCTGTAGAACTGTTTTACTGAGGAGTTGATCTACTGAGGTGCCCTTCTTTCTTCTCTTGGTATTACTATATATTTGAATTGTTAAAGATGGGATGCACTAGAGCACAGTGGCTTCCCTGTTCAGCAGTTGATTTTCATGTGTCTTCATTAGTTAAAATGAGTATATGGGAACGCAGAGATGTGAAAAATGCTGGAAGTTTGGAGATCCCAAAAAGTTCATTCTGTTGATCTGGACGTTTTCAGTGGGAGAAACGTTTCGTCACTTATCCAAGTGACTTCTTCAGTCTTAGCTGACTGCAGGTTTCACTTGTTAGATGTTCCCCTTTTAGGGATTTCTAAAAGGGGAACAATGTCTGCATGACTCACTTTATCTCCAAAAATTGATTCTGTTCATGACTCACTTTAGTTTTCTCACTGAATAAAAGAAGTGAACTGAAAGGAAGAAACCTCTAGAAGCCCCCAGCAGTCTAAACCTATTGCAGTGTAGTTACACTGCAAAAGGTAGGTAGGATAGAGAGTCACCGGATCCAGCCCTAACTGTATGCTTTGTCAAAAAGGAAAGTTTTAAGCCTAATCTTAAAAGTAGAGAGGGTGTCTGTTTCTTGAATCCAAACTGAGAGCTAGTCCCATAGAACAAGGGCCTGAAACTGAACCCTCTGCCTCCCATTCTACTTTTAAATAGTCTAGGAACAACAAGTAAGCCTGCAGTCTGAGAGTTCTAGTTATACTGAGATGATACCCTACTATGAGGTCTTTAAGATGGTGCCTGATTATTCAAGACCTTGTATGTGATGAGAAGGACTTTAAATTTGATTTTGGATTTGACAGAGAGCCATGAAGAGAAGCCAGTACAGGAGTGGTGTGATAACACTCTCAGCTTTATTAAAAAGGCTCATCAATCCCTGTATTTTCTGAGGAAGCTGAAGGGAGCGGGGCTGAGCTCCAACATCCTCAGTTCTGTCTACAGGTGTGTGGTGGAGAGCACACTGCCTGCATTACTGTCTGGCACTGCAGCTGCACCATTGTGAGAAGAGAAGCATATTAGATCATTTCCAGGTTTACATGAAACTAGGACAGATTCTCACTGTGGTCTAACTCTTCTGAACTCTACTGTATGCGATGTGAAACATATTTTTACTAAATTTATCACATGTGTACTACGGATGTATCCTACCTCTCAACATAGATGCTTTTGTTGGTTCCCAGAAGGAAGAGGCTGTTAAGGATTCTGTAGCAGGAAACCTGGACATCACCCACTGAAGCAAGAGAGACAGATTTGTAGGTAAACTGACATCATCATCCAGATGTAACATGTGAAGTTTTTACTTACAAATGAGGTCTTCTCCAAACATGTTCTGTCCGATGTGTTCAAACAGTGAGGAGAGGACAGGGAGCAAGGCGAAAGTAGTGTAGTTGATGATCTGAGTTGCACCTCGTGGTTGGTCCCTGCTGTGAGTGAACTGACCGAGCTTCAGGTTCTCCTGAGTCTTCTCCAGATCCTTCGCTGCACTGTCGAAGTATGACCTTAAAGCCGCCTTCACTGACTCCAGACCCGTCTTCATCACTGTCCTGATAGAGTTACATTAATATCTTGACAAGAGATGGTTTTTTTTTAAACTGGTACACGAAAAAAGCACTTTGAGAAAATATGGGGCACATTCAACCAGTCTGATAACTAAGGGGCAATTTTACCAGTATTTGCTAGTATATATCGTTCATTCAATGCTGTCAGGATTTTAATGAGTTTCCAACTAAATGGTACTGATGGTTATTTTTGTGAGAGGCCTCATTGAACTTTGCTTCTAAAAGTACAAAACATTTAGAGAGGGGAGTATTTAAATGACTCACACAATGAAACACATTAATATCTGAGGTAAGAATTCACCGTTATATCTGCACATAATGATTATCCTTTATCAGCCTGAATTTTCACAATGTTTCCAGACAGAAACACATCCATAAAAGCTATGCTTATACTTATACTGTGCTATTTTCTTAGATTATTTTTAATCTTTTTAATCTTCTTATTTCAGCCAGCTATAATTTGAAATGACGTGTTTTATCACTTGCATTGAGAACTAAACTTTGTAGTCCAGGCTTATTTATGTAAGAGTTTGTATTTTATGACATTCAGTGACTTTGATTTGTGTCCCACACATATTAACTATGCAGTTTTTAGTACCTAGATCTAAATGAGGAATGGTGAAAACAAAAGCAAAATTTAAATGAAAATTAGGTAAAAAATGAATGTATTATTGTAGGGTCTACCTTACAATATAAAGCGCCTTGAGGCGACTGTTGTTGTGATTTGGTGCTGTATAAATAAAATTGAATTGAATTGAAAATTGAAAATAAAGTGGAAAAAAACAACAACACAAAGTTTGGTCTCCTGGCTGATACACTAGTTTGTTATTATGTCTCTGTCCCTACAAAAGCACTTTACCACTGTTTAAAAGAAGACTGCTATCTCTTGACAGCTAATATTGCAGCTTTTATTAACTACTACCACACTCAGTGTAGTTCATACTGCTTTGGGATAAAGTCACTGGTTCCTTTTCTGTGTGGTACTTATTTTGGAAAATCTGCATTGATTCATGTTAATTTTTCTGTATTTGTTTAGCCACCTCTTTTGCTTTATTCATTTATGTTTTTCCATAGCAACCTGAAAGCATTCCCTACATTCATCCTTATGAGGTCACAATTGATCACATTTTTACCTGGCATCCAGGCTTTGTCCCAGTATCTGCAGACAGTTGACAATGGAGGTGGCATTGTTACCTGGTGAGCAGAGAGAATTAGCTGTGAAACTGCAAACCCACATTATGGACCGCAAAGTATTTAGGCTTCACACAGTATCTGTCTTGAATGTGAAATGTTTAGCACAAAACCACACTTACATAACAACTGTTATGTTATGTTGAGGAAAATGATGTTCCTTGGAAAAACAATAAATAAACAATTATAAAATAAAGTTTATGTTAAGTGGGAATGTTACACTTACTACTTTTACCCTGTCATCAGTAGCTGGTAGCAAAAGCCATTAAATGTCAATATAATAATAATAATAATGTAATAATTTATACTTTATTGATCCCCGTGGGGAAATTCCTCTCTGCATTTAACCCATTCACTCAGTGAAGCAGAATATAGCAGAATATGCTTGATATTCTAACAGCCTTTGCTTTACATGCAACTAACTGACAACTAACTAACATGCAACTAAACCCCTTTCCTAAAGTGCCCATTTTTGAGTCTGAAGAAGTGGAACATCTTTTTCCTGTGAGGACACAGTGATGAGTATTCATACACCCACAATACCATGCATGCACACACACTTAGGGAGGCCACGACAACTCATACTTTGCTACCAAGTCATTGGTAGAAAAACTAGATAGCATTGGTATTTTGCATTGGAGAAATCAACAGTCTGTTCAGTCTGTCACCGTATGTATGAGTGGTATCATATTTATCATATATCAAAACTATGCAGACTAAAACTTTCTGGTATCGTGACATCCCTGCAGACACCTGCACCAATTACAAGTTAGCTTATGAAGCTCCCGTCTGATACATTCCAGGAGGATTTAAGCATTTAAAAGTAAGATGCAGTAGAAGTGCCATGTATCAAAATACAGTCAGTCAGAAGAAAGTTTTCATAGGACTCTATGCAGTCCTGTATAAAACTGAGTACACAAGTAATAATTCAACAGGAATTAACAGGGTAAGTAGTAGCCAGATGCTTCTCATCAATGCACTTCAATTATTGCCAATTAGCACATGTGACCATTTTTTTGCAGTTTGCTAATCTGGATCACTGAGGTATGTGTTAACATCAGGCCATAATCTTCCCAGGAGTGGGCATGCCAGAAAATGCACCTTAAAGTCACACTGTTCAATGCTCAGAGAAGTTGCTGAAAAGACATAAGCTACAGCTCAGACTGTGAAGACTGATCATCTCAGTTAGCATGTTAAATATTAAAGACCATGAAAAGACATTTTAGGTTTAGGTAAAGTTAAATCTGAACAAAGACTACAAAGAACAAAGACGTCACAAGACTTCTGGGATTGGTGATGGGCTTTTTTTGCAGCCACAGGAGCTTGGCACCTTGCAGTCACTGAGTTGACAATGAACCTCTCTACATATCTAAGTATTCTAGACTCGTTTGTGAGGCCTTTGGTCTGACTGCTAAAGCTTGGCCCAAATTGGATCAAGCAACAGGACAATAACAAGCACAATCTGTAAGCACAGCAGGAAATAATCAAGGTGCTGCAGTTGCCAAACATGGACCCAAATGAAATACTGTGGCAGGATCTTAAGACAGCTATTCGTGAATGAATACCTGCAAATCTCAAAGAATTTATACAACATTGTAAAGGAGACTGGGCCACAACTCTTTCACAACAACATAAGAGACTGAAAAACTCATATAGAAAACTACAGAAATGCTGCTAAAGGTGTTTTTCCAAGCTACTGAATCATGAGGTGTACTTAGTTTTTCACAAGGCTGCATAGTGAAAATAAACTCTTGCAAATGTTTCCACTATTCAAAAAGTCTAAAGGTGTTGGTAACATGCCAAGATAAACCACAATGTGCCATCAAAAACAGGGAAACAGACAGCAAGCTAATAAACACAGTTGCAGATTTCCATCTTTTAAGAAAATTGGCTTAAAAATCAAATATTTGATCTTTAGGGAGTTAATTTAAATGTTTACACTGTCCTTACCAAACAAGGATATCCTATGTCTGACAAGAACTCCCAGTTTGCAGAAAAGACTGAAAAGATTTAATGGAAGATGAGAAGAGGAGGCAGAATGGAAGAAGAGGAAGACAAAATAAAGTGTGAGGCAATCAAATGCGAGGAACACAGAGGAAAAGAGCCCATAGTACAAGACATTCAATATTTAAGCAATAAGACATTCTCAAGTTTTATTCCTTTCAACAATCTACCTGACTTTTTTTACTGTTGTTGTAATGCTGGCCACTCTCACCTGGTCACCATTTCCTTCTCCTTGTTAGAGGCATGGCCACCACTGCTGATGGGATGGATGGCCGTGGACAAGAAGTACAGCCTGTGGTTTTTAAAGTACTGATCCACCAACGGCAGGACGACCTAGGAGTGAGATAACGCAGATGTGAAGTGTCAGAGCTTGTTGATCATATTGATTTTAGTCTTCAGAAACTTTTTTGGTTAATTTTAATAAAATACATAACTTTCTATACACAGAACACTTTTAGCATTATCTGGTTCCAAATTAAATATTCTTTTTTGGAGTTAAGTATTGGCACACTTTTCAGTAAATTACCTGCCACAAACTTAGTAACTTGTCCTTTTTATGTCCCATTTCAATGCTCTTCCCCTAAAATTCTGCACTACAGATGCAACAAGGACAGCATCAAAACCTGGGTCCATGCCTTCACAGTCCTGTCACTGTGCCTTTTTAGCTAACCATTACAGAGGATTTTTAACAGGCACAAACCAGCAAAAGCCTGAAATTTACACATGTTGTTTTAAATTATGTAGAATGCACAGAGCCAGTCAAATGTTTATTCTGCTCTGTATCAGTTTTGAAGAAGAAATCATAATTATTTGGAGTTTTAGTCAACCTGATAACTTAATTTTGAATTCTGTTGCTGATTACAAAAAACTAAATCTAATATATAAACTTAATATACTCCAAAACAACAAAAATAAGTCAAAAAATGTATAGTAAAAAAAAAGTTTCATCACCTTTCCAAAGAACTTGATCTGCTGCTCATGAGGAATCTTCTCTCCCTTTGGTCGTGTTCCCAGATCTACAACAGGCAAAATACAGTGAAGCAGAGTATGGTCTTATGAATTTAAGTTGTGGAAAATGTAAAAATATATTTTTTCTGTGTAGCCAGTTCACTAAATAATGGATCCCCACAAAGATTTTTCTTGTTTTCTTTACATTTGCATTATCTTGCATAGTATTTGAAATTCCTCTGAGCCACAGAAAAAGGCTAAACTCTACTGTCTGAGCTGCCACGGCTGTGTAGCCATGAGCTTGAAAATGTTGAAGTTTGGTCTTATATAAGATAAGATAAGATAAGATAAGAATAACTTTGTAATAATAATGAGTCATGAGTAAGAAGTGTGAGGTAAAGTAATTCTGAGGGACTAACAGGACTTGACTGGTATTTAAGTTGTTCTTTTCTATGCTTACTTTACTTACACATTAACACATTCATTAAATGCTATCCTTACTACACTTTAGCCACTTTCTGTAGCACACGCACTCCAACTGATGGGTGGATTTGGAGTTCAGTATACGTTTAAAGACACTTTAGAATGTGAACTGGAGGAGATAAGTAGACAAGCCACTGTACCTCTGTCCCACACCCATATAAACAGTTTAACTGGAATGAATGTACATAGAGGTGTTTCTAGAATTTTTACCATTGGATCGCATAAGGAGTAAAAAATGAACAGTCAGGTAACAGGGCATAAGAGAAATCTGAGCATTCTATAATCATGTTATGAATTAAATTCAGAAATTAATACTAAACCAATTTCTTCAACTGGTTCAGCAGGTTTAGTTCACAGTCCAATCCACAGTCCTCCTCCACACACCCTCACTACCTTCTGTGATTTTACCTTTCTACCATTCTTCCCTCTAAGTGAACTCTGAAGATCTGATCTTCACATCTGACAAACATCCCCAGCTTGACTGTGACCTCTGGGCGGTTTGGCAGACAGCTTGAGAAACTACACCAAACAATGTATTGATGCATGCGCAATCATCTATGTAAAATTGATTTTGTTCATCTGGACGTTTTTAGTGGGAGAAACATTGCATCACTCATCCAAGTGACTTCTTCAGGCTCAGCTGACTGCAGGTTTCCCCAACCTTATTAACAGTAGATTTGCATAATGACTGACACTAGCACCACTGACTAACAATGGGTTGTGAGGTCAGTTTCATGGTCATTAATATGCAAATGATGAATGACCATTGACCATTCAGGGAGAGCTGGGGAATGGCTGCAATCACAGCATTCTAAGATGGTGAAAGATGTTCCCCTAGGCCCCCTCCTGGATTCAGAGATGGTCTTTCCCTTTTTGTAAATTGCCTCCTTGACCTCCCTGGAGGTACACTGGTTTGGGCAGGGACTACAAGGCAGGTGAAACAATGGTCTCGTATAAGGTTACATCTCTCTTCAGTTGTGTTCCAGTCACTGAAGCAGCGGAAGTAGTTTGTAAGGGATTACAGGATGACCCCAACCTCAGCAATATGGCCACTCTCAGCACCAACCAAGTGTGTTTGCCTTCATTCCACATATTTCACATACAAGGGTCAGTACTACAGGCAGAAACATGGGCGTGCCATGGGTTCCCCAGTTTCACCCATTGCGGCCAACTTGTACATGCAAGAATTTGAAAAGAGGGCTTTGTTATCCTACCCTGGAACACCACCAAGTCATTGGTTCAGGTATGTGGATGACACCTGGGTGAAAATCAAATCTCAGGACATTCCACAATTCACTCAAATTCACCAGGGAGAATATGAAAAATGACATGTTAGCCTTCTTAGACTGTGAGATTTCCATCAGTAATGGGGGACATCTAAAAGCTGATGTGTCCTGTAAACCTACGAATATGGGTCAGTATTTAAGGTTTGACTCTCATCATCCACTGGACCACAAACTGGGTGTCATCAGGACGCTACAACACAGAGCGAACACCATCCCCACAGACACAGCGGCCAGGCAGCAGAAGAACATCACTTCAAGAAGGTAAATATGGTTATCCCAGCTGGACTTTTGTCAAAGCTGGGAAGGCACCTAAACAAAGCTCCAGCCGATCGAGGAGAGAAGGACAACCGCTGCCTAAGCGAAAACCTGCAGTGATCCCGTATGTATCAGGAGTATCGGGACAGGTGAGATGCATTTTTTCTTAACACCGTGTCTCCATGGCTTTTAACCCACTGGGGTGGATGGATGCACCGGCACATCCAAATCACATAACTAGACGAGACAGCAACAAGATGCAGACGATCCAGAGTCTTCATTAGTTTGAAAGTACGGACTTCAAGCTATATACCAGTTTTTAGATTGTGTTGATAGGCCACTTAAAACTGGAGTTATGGTAAATAATACACACAATGTTTTTTTCTGAATAAAACCATGGTGTTTACTGCGGGAAGAAACGGTAAAAATTGTGTTTTCTAAGAACAGTGCTGGTAAGCACTCTCTGCTTGCGAGGAAAAAACAAACAATCAGAAAAAACACCCCTTCGCTACTGCTGTTAACGTGTACCATGTCGACTAATCAAAAAATTATATAGCAACATGTGGCATTTGGTTGTTTAGGAAGAGGGGCAAGGGTGATGAAGGAGTGACACTGGCAAGAGAGAGCGAGTGAGTGAAACAAAGAGAGAGAGCAAGATTTCAGATGTGAGAGATTTGTGACGTTTAATGTGTTTGGGGGTATAGTTAGTGTGTTGTCTTGTGTAGTTAGTGTGTAGTGTAGTCGTTGTTTTGTTTTGTGTGTCAGTTATACTAGTGAATGTCCCAGCTGCTGCAAAAAAAGCCACTAAAGGCAGACTGCAGTGTAAACGCTGTTTCCAGGTGAAAAACAGGAGGAGTGATACACCCCCTGTTGACAGACCTGCAGGGTTTAGGCCTGTGGTGTTCTCCTCTGTCTTATAGTGGACAGACACTATTATTTTGGGTGGGACAAATAATTTGTGTCTTCTTATTTGATGCAGAACACCTGATTGTTCTGTAAATAGTTTTAAATGGTTATTTAAAAACCGCCTGAGGCCTTGGCTGCATTTTTAGGTAAATAGTTCCAAATAACTTTGTTGTTTGCATAATTTGTGTACAATTTTTAAAAATGTACAATTTCTATTTGCTTTTCAAGTTATGAAATTGATTAGTTGAACATGCTTGTGGTTTTTACAGTAAAAAAATATAACTTTTTTGGATTGTAAGTTTTTTTTGTCTGAATTTAGATCAATTGTGCTAATTGAAAAAAATGAAATGAAAAGATAATTCTAAATTCAGATATTTGAGGTTGTGCTGAAAAGAATGATACCAAACAAGGCAAGATAAACAGTTTTTAAAGGTTAAATATAGAGGTAAAATCAAAACGGCTGATTTATATATTGGGGAAACCAAACAACCTCTGGCTACGCAGCTGGCACAACACAGAAGAGATACCTCATCAGGCCAGGAATCCAGTCTATTCACACCTACAGGCCAGTGGACACTCTTTCAATGATGAGGATGTACACATCCTGGACAGGGAGGAACGCTGGTTTGAGCGCGGAGTCAAGGAGGCCATTTACGTGAAGGTTTTCTGTTCTTCCTTAGGAGCCAAAGTCTGCCTGCCTTTCTTAAATACATCAAAAGATATATTTAAGAATTATATCTTTTGAAAGTCATGGCATTTAATATTAAATATAACAAAACACTGACCTTTGGTATTTAATCTAAAGAATACATTTTCCTGAAAATGAAGGCAGGACAAAAATCACTGGTGATGTGATTTAAACTAATAAAAAGTAAAATTGCACTTGTTAGAGCAAGCTTTTAATAAACTATAAGTTCACAAAAACAAAAGCAAGGAAAACAGGGCTATTTACACACACATGCACACACACACACACATACACATAGAAAGAGGGGAAATGGATACAAATGTAGATAATCAAGACAATCACAAGGGGAAGGCAAAAGTCAACCGAAGACACAAAAGATAACCATCAAAATAAAGACAGGGGAAAATCTAATGTATAACTACTAACCACAAAGACGAAAACTCACACTGAAGAGGAAACATGACTTTGGCTAGTGTTAAAATCAAAACCTTGACAAACCCACTGTGTATATAAAAGAAAATAACAAAAGACAGATCAAAGGAATGGGAACCATTTTATTAAGAATTCAAGGTAAATAATGGCATTTCATGCGCTAAACTTTGTGGAAATGAAGTTCGTGTTTTCCTGTAAAACAAAAGTGAAAACATAGGCACACAGACACACCTACAGACAAGCCAAGTCACGCACAGGTAAGCTGTGTCATGGGGAAGGGGGGAGGTGACACTAGAAGCATATAAAGCATTTTGTGGTGTGTGCCCTTCATATTATCATTCATCAGTTCTCCTGTAGCAGGTGGAAAAAGCCCAGCAGCACTGTACTATAAGAGGATATTGCAGGTAGATTTTTATACAACATTTCCACTCAAATTAAAACATTTCACTTTGTAAATTTCCTTCTTAAATCTTTAAATTTGTTTTATGCTCTGTTTTTTTTTTTCCAGAAGAGTGATGGCAGCTGTGAATTTATCCAGAAGCAAAGGAGTGAGTGGTGTCACAACCACCAGAGGCTTCTTCATCATTTTCACCCTGTTGGTTCTGGTCAACCTTTCAAGTTCACTGATAAAGAAGGACCAACTGGTAAAATGATTGTGATATATTTATATCTATATTTTTTTGATTTGCCAGTTGTAGTTTTACTTTTATCAGTAAGTCTGTTTGCCTTCACATGTTTCACATGGATGCTTGTGGACATTCTCTTTCTGGATTTGCAGGAAGAACTGAAAGAAAACATTCAGAAATTAAAACAAGCAGCAGTGACAAGGAAGGTGAGTCTGTCTCTGTCCATGTTGTGAGCGTGAATGAGTAATGTGGAATGTTTATCACTGCTAATATAAATATTTGTAAATCTAATAAAAAACAAAAGCCCCCCAAAATCTGAAAGAATATAAAAGTAATTTTACACATTTGTCTGATTTTATTTTCTCATCCAGGACAATCTCAAGTTAGACAGAACCAATATTCCACTATTCTATTATGATTTTATGCGCTTAATAGACATTTTGGCTGAAACTCTAAATACAACAATGGGAGATTTTCCACCAGTGCTGGATTTAATGGATGACCTGAAAACATTCCTGAAAGCCACAAAGAAGTACATAGACAAAGAACTTGGGACGACAGCTGGAGAAATCAAGGACTATGAAGAGAAACTAAATGTTGTGATGGAGCGGCTAACACACCTAGAGAAACATAAAGATGAACTGTAACACATTAGTCTGCATCTGTCTCTTATATTGTGTGTATTGTGTTTGTAAAACTTCTCTTTTATACCATGCAGTTTCAGTTTGACGTTTTTGCCTTGAGGGTGGCCTTTATATTTTAAATTGCTGAGTAAAGCTAACTGTAAACTTAGGTTTAATCTGAAAAAATAACTTGTCAAGTTTTTTTTCTCATTATCTTCATTATAAAAAAGTTGTAATGCAAGTACAAGCCACTGATCATGGGGATTTTGTATGTGAAGTAGTTGATAGTTATTATTGATTTATATAAAATACTTTAATGTGAATAAAAATTGTTAATAAAACTGTTATCCTTGGCTTTTTGTTTTGCCTTTTTTCCCAGAAGGAAGTACGACAACTGTGGCTGATTGGTGTCCATTGTTTGCTCACTCCCAAAAATTTAAATTCTATAATCCACAAAGCAGAGAATATCAATCAGCTGTTTAGCTGCTTTTGGCTAACTAGACTATATAATCTATATTTTATACATCATTTCTTTCCTTGCCATTCTGAAATAAAAGGGCCAGGCTATGTTTTCTAGTTATACCTCAATGAGGTGATGAGGATAATGAACTATCTGGTCAAGTTCCCTTTAATGCTACCGGACTAAAAGCACAGGAATATTCCAGTCTGGATTTATGATTTTTATGAAAACATCAACCACCAAAGATGTAAATTTGTTTGTCAAGCAAAATTAGTAAAACTGACCATTTTTAAAGGTATATCTGAAGAAACATTGTCTGTGAATAAAGACATTAAAGTTGTTATAAATACCTATTTTTACAAACTGTGAAATTCACAAGAAAGGAGGACAGCTGTGGCTGACTGCTGAAATTGGCAATGTGCAAACCTATAATACATACAATCATTATCAAATGATAGCATGTGAGAAACACAGAAACAAATAGATGTGAAAAGCACACTGCAAATAAAGACATCAAAGGGTCTGACTTGTACTTCTTATAATTTTGTTTTCAGTGTTTGCATCAAATTATGAACACTAGTATCCCCATAGATAGTTACCAGGTTATTAATATATTACTTCATGCTAATGTTGCTCAATATTTGTAGTGTCCATTTTAGTGTTAAAATTTACTATTGATCATATGATAAAGATTATATGAATATTAAATGAAAAACTGAAAACTGTAATTATTGGAAAACTGAAATATGAACTGGTCTCATTTCTTTACAAAAGTGATGCTGGCTCTAATATTGGATTACATTCTCTTTCTGTTCACTTGTATATTCTGTTTCAATGTGTAAAAAAAAACATTTCTTTGTCTTTATAAGTAGTCCATGTGTTAAACAAACCCAGTCTCAGGGCAGTTTGTAAAATAATCCCAGGAAAGCCATCTAGATTTTCCTGTTCATGTACACAAACGGTCTAGTTTTTCTTGAAATAAGTTACATGCCTAAACTCATCCTTTTTCTGCCACATGCTTCTGTCGTGGCTGTTGTTGAGGGTGAAATTTGTGGAATATTCTTTGACTGTTTAGACATCAGATCATATGGGCCTTAATTTTCATGAAGTGGATCATATTACATCTGTGAAATGAAAGAGAAAGAACAGCTCACTTAAAGTATTTGTAGTGTGTGAGTCCCTTGTGTTTTCAGTCTACACCTGTACAGTGCAGCAGCTCTTTCTCCTTTCACCAGGCAGGTAAGATCAGCAAAACTGCACCGTAAGATGGTTTATAGTTATATTAATAACATAAAACAGGAAACATAGATTTAATTCTTCATTTATTCATTTCATTTATTTTCTGTCATTTTCTCTCCAGCTGTTTTTATTTCAACAGTGATGGCAGCAGCAGGTGTCTCCAGAAGCAGAGGACTGACCAAAGTTGTCATCATCTTCTTGCTGCTGTCCCTAGTTTATGAGGCAAATTCACAGACCACTGAGGAATATTTGAATGTAAAATTACAGTCACTATAAGTATATAAGTATATCAAAGTGGATTTTTTTCCTTCATTTACAGTTGTTAATATGTAGTTCTTAGGCAACTGATGCATCCTGTTTTTTCAAATTTCAGAAAATCAAGGCTGCCTCAAGAGAAGCTGATGAAAAACTACAGTTTCTTCAGTCTATCCAGGAACTAATAAAGACATCATCATTTTCAGAGGATTTTCCACCACTGGTGGATTTCGTAAACAACTTGATTCACTTCATTGAGAAATCCAAGATGCTGTTAGATAGAAAGGAAAAAGAAAGTGAAAGAAATGAAGGACATCCTAAAACTCAATGGAATGAACTTTAAATGTTTCTGTCTAACTTCTTTAAAGTAAATACATTTTAAGCAGAGTATTTAGCTATGTTTTAGACTTTGGCATCATTGTTGTTGATTGTTGTTACTATTTTGATTAAAGAGCTTGATGGGACATGTATTTGTTTTGTTTTTTGTTCCTGAACTGTGATTTGTTTTCTTCGCTGAAACTCTTTTTTTTTTAATTTTACGATGCGTACTGCTTTCAGAAACATGATGAATGATGAAGAGAGTAATCTAACTGAAACAATCCAAAACTTGTTAGATCTGCTTTTTTTTTTTGTTTGTTTTGTTTTTTTACATATTATTGCTATGACTGGGAAATTGTTCTTATGTTTATTAGTTATACAAGCGTCTGTATTGGTAATGTACCATCCATGAACCAATAAATTCCTGCATACAAAGATGTTTGCTTCAAGTGGTGATATTATTTCATAAAGGTCTTCGATGTGCATCAAACCACAATATTAACCTGTCTGGACCAGATATCATTTGACCAGGGAACAGAATAAATTATTAGTATGGACACCTATATTAGACAAATAAGACTGATATTTGTTCATCATTAAAAACTAGGTAATATTGTCTGTGTCAGGGCCATAGGAATATATTCATGATAGCTTTTTATCAGTTTTGATGCCATACATTTAAATAATTATATCTCATAACAATTTTTTTGTTATGAGTTTTTTAATTAAACAAAACCTATCAAATAAGTAAATATAAATCCTAACTTTACTATTACTTTTTAAACACTACTAAAAATGAATTAAATAACTCACTATCCATTTGTGATACTTATTATCAGGGGCAGTCCTGGCCTGTTTGGTGCCCTGGGCAACACTCCCTCTTAACACAATCAACCCATCTGGAGCGCAGAATGGACAAACTGCCTGAAATGCGTTGACAGAGACATTTCAGGGATTTTGAGTCATTCTGCGCTCCAGATGGATTAATTGCGTTAAATTTTTTAATTGCGTTAATCGTGATGATGGCATTAACATTAACAGCCCTAGTTTGTTGGTTTGTTTTTATTTTGTTTTATTTTGCGAGCTGGTTATTAGATGCTGCTCCAGCCAGCCAGAAAATCCCCGCCCCTCTCCTCCCTGTGTGGCAAGCAGCAGGCTCACCTCGCAAACGGAGGGCGCCTTTACTCCCCGCAAATGGGCAATAGAAAACCGATCAGTGTCCATGCAATCCCCCAAATGAGCTGGCATGATGTCGGGGCAGCATGGGTGGCAGCAACTCTTTTTTGCCGATGCCATGATGCCTCCCCCACCACGATGCCACCCTGGGCAACCGCCCATGTCACCCATATCAAAGGCGCTACTGCTTATTATGCAGTGTCAACCTAAAAGCTCACTGGTAGAGTATGAAGTAGAAAAACTTGTTTTTATAATATGTTATTTCATAACAATAACTGATGGGCTTCTATTCCTATAAACAGGACTAGACAAACACTACTTTGTTGAAAACAAAAGTGAAAGGGCTGCTCACGTTCATGAGATGCAAATGAGTTAAGAGCCACTGTATATAAAGCATTTGTAGCATGTCATCTCATAATAGTTTCATTCTTCACCTGTACGGTACAGCAGCTCTTTCTACATTCACACAGCAGGTAAGAGGAGTAATCATGCACAATAATATGATTTATATTGAATGAATTTACAGATTAAGTTTCAACCTGGAGAAGAATGATCGCTTAAAAAAAAATGGAACACCAAAGCTGTATATATATATATATATATATATATATATATATATATTCAGTTACTTATTTACTCTAAATGTCTATGATATCTCAACTTTTTCTTAAGCTGGGAGCTTGTTCCACTTCTAAGAGCGATGGCAGCGGCAGCCTTTTCCAGAACCAGGGGATCAGCTATAGCCAACAAAGGCTTATTACTCATCTTCTCTCTGCTGTGTCTTGTTTCAGTCGCAAGTTCCCTCTATACCCAAGACCAGGTGATGAATTAATTTTTGCTGAATTCCCTTTTATGATACAACAATTACACACTTATGTGTATATGTACAGTCTAAGTCATCACAAGCTCATTAACTGCTGAATTTTTGGGGGGGATTTGCAATGGGTCATACAGGTGATTGAGCAGATGAAGAAAGCAATAAAAGAAGCAGACAGATGGAAGGTGGGCCAGTCAGTCTCCAAGTTTTAAAATCTGCTGTGTGTAGGCAGAAGAGAAGGGTTTTAAAAAAATATATACCTTAATAAATCCATTTTACATTAGACTATCTACAGTGATGTACTGCAAGTCTTGCAAGTATAGTAACTGCATCATATACAATGTAGAATAATATGGTAAATTTAAATGTTCTTAATTTTTTCCATTAGGCAGAAGACAAATATAGAAAGGAAACATTCACAAAACTATTTGATCTCTCAAGTTCACTGACCAACAAGGATCAACGGGTAAATTAATATTTTCATAACCTTTGTTCATTAGTTTTACATAAATAATCTCTTATTGTAAGAATGCTCTTCTTTTGCTGTGGTTTTCATTGTGTTCTTCAGCAGCTGTCACATTCACTGTGCTCTGCTTTTTTCTGGAAAATATTCAGGAAATATTCCAGAAAACCCTACGCAGAGCTGTAAAACAAGAAGAAATGCTGAAGGTGGGTTAGTCGGTCTCCAAATAAATTACTCACATGTTGACTGAGAAAGTCTTTAATTTATAAAATTAGTAACTAAAAACCTCCAGTAACATCATCATACCTTTAGTGATCTGATACACAGAAAATGGACAAAATTCAAACTCATCTAAGTGTAGAAAACAACAGTGTGTACAACGCAATGTTATATAATTTGTGCTAAAATGTTTATTTTTCTCATTCAGGCAGGATACAAGTACAAAATGTCAGCAACAGTATTGGATGAATTGTTTGAGAAATACATTCGTCAGTTGGAACTGGAGATATTATTAGCTGATTTTCCA
Source organism: Etia nguti (assembly GCA_015106755.1). NCBI lineage: Eukaryota > Metazoa > Chordata > Actinopteri > Cichliformes > Cichlidae > Etia > Etia nguti. The sequence goes on from VUQG01042524.1 coordinate 21,658, forward strand.
GAAGTGGAGGAAGTATTTAAGGTTTCTTTGCACTTTTGGAAGAATTTCCGAACTTACATGGACAAGAAGATCACTTTGCTACAAGAATAGAGAACAGAAAAGAAACTGGGTGTGATGGGGAGCTTCATTAAATTTATAGAAGAAACAACAAATTGAACTGCTTACATTTCTATCTGTATGTCTGTCCTATGTTGCGCATATTTAGTTTTTATGAAAACTAATTTTTGTTGTCTCCAAATCATAAAAAAAACACATTTCCTTTAAGTTATACATATGTGCCTTTTTTAAATAAATTGGGCACAATGTTGTAGTAAACTGGGAATTTCTTTTGTTTTATTGATCTTGACCAATGATTCTTATATTTAGACATTATACATTTCTATGCAATCTAAATAAATGTATTATGTGAAGAATCTTTCTTATGCTTCCTTTGTCAAGCTCTGAAGTGAAAAAAAAAAGTCAGAGCTGATTTATGTAGAATCTGTCATAATCCCCTATTCACTTACAACAAAGATAATGACAGTGTTTCTTTGCTTCCTAAGTTTTGATCATAAGTCCTTCAGGCCAAGAATAAATGATGGAATCATTAATCCATTTTTAGATATTTGTTTTTATTTCTAACTCTTAAGTATTTGGATAATTACATATTTCTTCATTTTATTTTATCTATTTATTTATTCACTTTCCTGCTATTTTACCTCTGTCCAACCCAACAGTGGATAATGGGTGTTATTAGTGGAAATCAGCCCATATATATGGTCCAGTAGTGGCCTCTTACACCTGCTAGTTTGTTCTGAAGGTTGTTATCATCCATTCAGATGGAGGATCACTAACAAGAGCATGGGAAGACTCCAGAATCTACTCTTGCTGGTACACCCGACAGAATTTGTTTCCCCTGTGTCAGGAGCTTGCGCTGGGCAGGGAGAGCAGATCCAGTTGACTCTTACAACCAAGTTCATGTGGAAGTAGTGATTTTTTACTTTAGTGAAACAGTAAAATATGAGTGCCATTACATTTCTCTTCAGTTTGTTGGTTACAAAAGAAAATTATACATTTATTGTTCTGACATGTTATTGGACATGATTATTTCAACAAACCAAGGACATTTTGCCTGACAATTATTTGTATCCTCCTTTAACTTTACTGTATAAAGAGCTAAAACCTCCAAACTTTCAGGAGTAATAAGTTATTATAAGAAGTGTTTGTGAACTAAAAATCAAGAATGAGGCATACTGTTTGTTCGTGATTTGGACCAGGCCCATAAAAAGGGCTTAAAAAGGGCAATTACGTTTAACTTTTAATCACAATTTTGCTAAAATAAAAAATTCTGGCTTACATCAGTCACATAATGGCCATTAACCAATGCTTGCCCTTGATGGCAGAGCCGGGAACAAGCTCGCAAAAAACACTTGCATTTTTTGCCATCTGGGCAGTGCAGAGCTGTAGGGGAAGCACACAGGAACAAAACCAAACAGGAGCACCAAGAGTCCAAAACAAAAAAGTTCACAAGGAACAAAGGAGCAGTTCATAGATAGTTCAGGGCGCCGACAGCACGATAGTCCAACCCAGAACAGTTCAGGGGGTCGACCCGGAGGCCGACGGCACAACAGTCCAACACAGGGTAACTCAGGGGACTGGCCACGCGGAAGGCAGTAGCAGCGACAGGGCAGGTCCGGAGACCGGCCACGTGGAAGGCAGTGGCGGCGGCAGAGCAGGTCCAGAGGCCGGCCGCGAAGCCAGCGGAAGCGACGAACTCATTCAGTGGGCTGCCCTCGACGGCGATGACGTCCAGCTAGAGGCCTGGAAAGTGGGCAGCGATGGTGAGGCACTGGGCGTGGATTGGACGGCGGCGTAGCAACCGCGGGACCAGACGAGGCAGGACCAGACGGCGGCGTGGCAGCTGCAGGACCAGAAGCTGCAGGCGGCGGCGTGGCAGCTGGCACGTGGCAGGTGGTGACACTGCAGGCGACGGCATGGCAGCTACAGGTGGTGATGCAGCAGGTGACGGCGTGGAAGCTGCAGGACCAATGAGTGGGCTGACAGCTGAGCTATAGGCGACTGAGCGATGGACCGGGCT
>VUQG01042526.1:0-14845 GCA_015106755.1 Etia nguti
CTACTGATTACTGATCTCTATCTATCTATGTATGGATGTATGGATGTAAAATGTAAAAGTAAAATTGAAAATGCATTTTCTAAGAGCATCATTTCTCTGAATAAGCAAAGTTTCACTTTTTTTCACAAATAAAAGTCAGTCCAACCTTGAACTGCGCTGAACTTGCACTGCTGGTAAGTCACATAAGCCTGTGGGGACAGACTTGACCCAGTCACAACCCTCGTCCCCCCACCCCTCTTACTTCCTCCATCAGTCCCTCCCTATTTTTCTTTATCTTGTCAACATGTGGTATTAGTCTCAATGTCCTCTTCCCTCTATCGTTTGTATGGTCTACGGTTATGTCCTCGCTATGGTCCCTCCTTCACTTTCTGCTTTTCATTTAAAAGATCTTTTTTTTCATAGCATTAGTACTTTATCTTGTACCAGTTTTGGAGACAGGAGAAAGGACAGTGACTATAGTAAGATGATGAAATTGTTAACTAAAGCTAAATAATAGACCAATTATCTCACTAGCTCCTTGTGTTTTGAGTTTACCCACTGTTGTTTTTTGTCTCTTTTTTTAAATGTAAAATTTAGTCACATTAACCTTTCCACTTTTCTCAGACTATTACTCGCCCTGCCCTTTAGCCCTTTAAATCCTTAGGTTGTTGGGCATTAAAAAGCTATGTATAGGGAGGAAATCATTTTAAACTGTGTTTTAGGAGAGTTTATGAGGAGATGAGTATTTAAATAGAGAAACTTTGGGGAGGGACAAACAATACAAGCCAAGTGTGCACACTCACACTTGCAGACTCTCAGATTAAATGGGCATTTTGTTGCGAAGTCAAGGAAAATGGGTTTGATTTGAACACAAGCAATACAAACACAAATAAAAAGGAAATTTTGCTCACATACCTTTGCGATACTATGTACAGCAGTATGTGCATCAAAACATGATCTGAGGTGAGATCTCTTGAGATATTTCAGACTTTGCTACTCACTATAGATCTTCACTACAAGTTCCTCTGTGTAGGTCCTCTGAATTTTTCAAAGACTGGCAACAGTTTGTGCGAGTTTTACAACTGGACTGTTTGTATAGCTCATGTTTAATAAACACAGAAAACCAGAGTAGCAACTGTGCAGACAATAACTGAGATTGCAAACATGCATACTGAGTAAGTGTTTGTATATTTGTGTGACAGTGTGCACTGTAGGAACGGCTTTGAAGCCAAAATAAATTCATTGTACACTCAGACATATTTGTCAAATAAAGCTGATTTGGATTTTAGAGAATGTATTTGTGAGTGTCTGATTTCAGAAGTCATTCACTTTCTGTTTTTGACCACTTTCTCCCCTCAGAAATATCAGCTGCAGCCTTTTGAGAATAGTTTCAATATATAATGTTCTTGGAAAATACTACAAAAGGAAGAGATCCACCCATTTGTAGTGGTATTAGTGGGGTAGTAGTATTGTTTATATTTTTATAGCAATATTTATTTTGTATGGATCTGTTTGAGAAAAGAGGGCTGTGGCAGTAGAATCTTCCTTACCTCAATGTGTTAATATTGATCACATCTGCACAGTGAAAAATGCAACTGTCTGGCATTGAAAATATCCTCACATCAACTCTGACACATGACAATATACCAACATCAACTGGATGTGTGTGCATGGGAGTTTTCTACCAAACATCATCTAGAAACTAAAATCTGTTCTCCTGTTCATATGGGGCAAACATTTAGCATCCACTAGGTTTACCATTTATTTGAGAAGTAAAGACATTTATTCATTTAATTTTCAATCCTAGTTTTGATTTGTGTGTCCACACATTATATTGCCAAAAGTATTTGCTCGTCTGCCTTTACATGCACATGAACTTGAGTGACATCCAATTCTTAATACACAGGGTTTAATATGATACAATCACTTTTGACCATTCTTCCAGAAATGCATTGGTGAGGTCAGACATTGTTGGATGAAAACGCCTGGCTCGCAGTCTCCACTCTAACTGACCCAAACGATGTTCTTTTGGGTTGAGGTCAGGACTCTATGTAGGCCAGTCAGGTTCTTCCACACCAAACTCACTCATCCATTTCTTTATGGACTTTGTGCACCTGTGAGCAGTCATGCTGGAACAAGAAGGGGCTATCACCAAACTGTTCCCACAAATTTGGGAGCATGAAATTGTCCAAAATATCTTGGTATGGTGAAGCATTAAGAGTTCCTTTCACTGAAACTAAGGGCTGAGTCCAGCTCCTCAAAATCAGCCCATACCATAATTCCCCCTCCACCAAACTTTACACTTTGCAAACTTCAATCAGACAAGTACCGTTCTCCTGGCAACCACCAAACACAGACTCGTCTATCTGATTGCCAGTAGAGAAGTGTGATTTGTCACTTCAGAGAGCATGTCTGAACTGGTCTAGAGTCCAGTGGTGGTGTGCTTTACACCACTGCTTTGCCTTGCGCTTGTAAGGTTGGATACAGGTGCTCAGTTATAGAAACCCATTCCATGAAGCTCTCTATGCACTGTTCTTGAGATAATCTCAAGGTCACATGAAGTATGTGGGCATGTTTGAGGTATGTAGAGATTGACTCTGCAGAAAGTTGGTGACTCCTATCTACTGTCCTTCACTGTGTGATTTTACGTGGCTTATCACTTTGTGGGTGAGTTGCTATTGTCTCTAATCACTTCCTCTTTGTTATAAGACCACTAACAGTTAGAATATTTGTAGAATATTTATATTTCATGACTGGACTTGTTGACAGGTGGCATACTATCATACTACCACGTTGGAATTAAATGAACTCCTGAGAGAAATCCAGTCTTTCACAAATGTTTGTAGAATGAGTCTGCATGCCTAGGTTTTGATTTTATGTGGCCATGGAAATGACTGGAACACCTGAATGCAATGATTTGGATGGGTGAGTCTGTGTGCTTGGAGTTAGTAGAGACAACATGTTTGCATTCTCAAATGTCTGTGTGCGTGTGACAAGCATATGTTTCCTTATCTGCAGGTGTGTTTATCTGGACATTAATCATTGTAGCACCAAAGCACAGGAGATATGGATGGCTACCTTCTTTAGCCAAACCTTGCTCCGATAACACATTTTAATGTAGTAATCAGTGCAATCCATTTTTTCAAGCGCATGTGAATTACATGATTGACAACACTCATTGTTTTTAGACATTCCAAACAATCCAGTTAGAAGGATAATATAGATAAATACTCAATCTCTGGTAAATTTTAGCTAACTTGTTACCAGTTTGGCTCAAGCTCAAGGAAAGTGCACATACAGCTGAATCCCATTCTCTAGTTTAGTTTTTATGTTAATAAAGTGTGAAAGCAACAGTTATCAGTGAAAGTATATTCTCTTTGGCCAACGTTTAGATTGTTTGCTGTTTTTCAAACACAACCAGTTCATAAACTCCAGTGACTGACACAGTCAAGAGATTGTAACTTGCTAACTTCTGACAATAAGTGGTAGTCACTTCCCGATTGGCTGCTGGAACACGAACCTCCTCTCTAATAGTGGATAAGAGAAATGTTGAAGTAATTCTGAACTGTTCTATACACAGGAAGACATGAGGCTCCTTAATATGAATGTGTCTCTAGACAGTTTCTCTTGAAGAAATACACTCAATTATCCTGCACACAAATACAGAGCTAAAAGAAATCTATTCCATTCAATTTCATTTAATTTTACTTATACAGCGCCAAATCACAACAACAGTCGCCTCATCTGTCAGAGGCCATAACGAGATTATTTGTAACCCTCACTAAAGCTGTTCCTGTACTATGATGAGCTCTGAAACCTGACTGAAACTCTTCAAATAAGCCGTTCATGCAGATCATCTGTTACCTGTTTGACAACTACTCTTTTAAGAGATGAAAGGAAGGTTGGAGATTGGTCTATAATTAGCTAAGACCGCTGGGTCTAGAGATGGCTTTTTAAGTAAAGGCTTAACTACTGCCAACTAGAAGGCCTGTGGTACATAGGTTGATCATATTTAAGATTGAAGCATTAATTAATGGTAGGACTTCTTTGAGATGTCTTCTAGGAATGGGGTCTAAAAGACATGTTGATGGTTTGGAGGAAGTAATTATTGAAGTTAACTCAGAAAGATCAATTGGAGAAAAAGACTAGATGAATATCAATGGTACTGAAAGTAGCTGTAGATATGAATGTATTGGTAATTTTTTCTCTAATGGTTAAAATTGTATTTGTGAAGAAGTTCATGAAGTCATTACTAGTTAACGTTAAAGGAATGGTTGGCTCAACAGTGCTCTGACTTTTTGTCAGCCTGGCTACAGTGCTGAAGAGAAACCTAGGGTTGTTCTTATTTTCTTCAATAAATGATGAGTAGTAAGTTGTTCTAGCCTCTTAAGCTCCAACACCCCTGGTACTGGAGGCGCTGGGGCTTAAGAGGTATGTGACACTCCATGACTTCAAGTTTTTTATGCAAATATCAACATCATGTGTGGTATCCACAGAAACCTTAGAATCTCATCTAAATCTTGATTTAAACCATTTCTACAACCACCAAACACAGCGAAAACAAATGATGATTAAAAGAGCAGTTTTGTAATTGCGCAAAAGTCCGCTTAACACACACAACCAAGCTACAAACTCTCCCTGTCATGGTCCGAGTGAGTGCGGGAATATTCTTCTCTGGTTACAATCTTCACGCCTGGGTGGAGTCGCAGAGCTGAGCACGGCTCCACACCTGCGAGTAATCACGCTGTCAACATTTAAGGCCAGCGCTCACCACTACTCCTCACCAAGTGATCTGCTAACCCGCGTCAGTATTGATAGTCACAGCCATAGCACTACGTAAAGGTGTTTTTTGAACGTCGTAACTCTGTTTTTGCCTTCTACAGTCTTCAGCCAACTGCCATACCTCGCTGTGGACCATATTCATTCTCCTCTGTCGCTGCCTTGTTTACACCTGTTACTCGCAGCGGGCGTTCCCTTGGTTCACCTGCCTGCCCCCTGACCATTATCTCTGGATTGCAACCACCGTTTTCCTGGCTACTCACCTGGACCCTTCAGTCTCTCCCTCACGACGGCCTCCACCTGCAAAACCGTAAGACTGTACAAAATCCGCCTTATGTCCCCCCACCTGGAATGAATTATTGAAACGCCTCTCTTTTCCTTGCAGCATGCCAAAGACTCCCACTTGTATTGCCTGGTTCTGGTGCCCGTCCTTCTAGCCTGATTCCTGAGTTTAAAAGTGCTTTCATGCCCCCATTAATGTGTCCGACCTGAGTTCAATGGTATCATAGCTAAGTTTTCTGCTATTGCCCTAGTTTTCCTGTTATAGTGTGGCAACCTTAGTTCTGAGCTAACATCCTCTGTTTTCGTTTCTATTCTGTATTAAAATAAAGACTTCTGAATTACGTTATTTCTATTCCTAAGTGCGGTACTTCACTCTGAGTCCGTCTGCCTTGTGCGGCTCCAGCTGTGACACTCCCGACTGTATGTGAATAGGCAAACAATGCCTAGTTGGCTAACTGAGGTCTCACACATTCCAAAACACCATGTTTCACCACGCTCTGACCAAAATTCACTGAACAAGCCACTAAAGAAGACCACAAAAACGCAAGCGTCGCATATCTGCTAAGACCACTAGTAAGCTGGTGGGGGAAAATTGCTGGCACACCGCCCCCTTGGCCTGTGCTTCGAGGATTCTGATAGTTAGTATGACTCGGGGGTGTTGATTCATTTAAACTAACACAATCATGCTGCTGTAACGAGGTTTCTATAAGCCAGAGTAAATCCATTTGTTGATCAACTATTAATTCATGTACTAACAGAGACTTAGAGGAGAGAGACCTAATGTTTAATAATTCACATTTCACTGTTTTATTCTTTGATGCTGTTGAGCAGCGGTCCCCAACCCCCGGGCTGAGTCGTTTGGTACGGGTTTTTAAATTTATTGTTTTCAGGGTTTTTATTTATTTTATTTTTTTTTTAATCGTTTTTAGCGTTAACTCGGTTTCCTTTGGTCTTTTCCCGTGTGTTATGAATAAATCTTCTTTTTTCTTGGTACCGGTACTGGTTTTATTTTGTTGTATTTATCCGCGACACCTTAAAGGCCGGTCCATGAAAATATTGTTGGACATAAACCGGTCTGTGGTGCAAAAAAGGTTGGGGACCGCTGCTGTTGAGGATACTGTATTGTTCTTTCTTTGTGATTTTTTTAAAGTTAAGTCATTTTTTGCTGGTTTTGGTTTGTTTTTTGTCAGTTTGGGTGCTGACACCAGTTCTAAGAGGATGGGTTTTGGGGGGATAACAGGAGGGGAGAAGCTGCAGAGAGGCATGTAAGACTGCAACTCTGTTTCCTGGTCCAAATTCTGGATAGTCACGTTTTGGGGGGTTTAATAAATTTGGCCAGATTTCTAGAAATGAGAGCTGCTCCATCCAAAGTGGGATGGTTGCTGTCTCTCCTAACAAGACCAAGCTTCCTCCGGAAAGTTTCCCAATTATCTATAAAGCCACATCGTTTTTTGGACACGACTCGGACAGCCAGCAATTTAAAGAGAACATGCGGCTAAACATGTCACTAATGGTCCAATTGGGAAGGAGAGTCCAACATTATTTTGGCAACACACCATTACACACCGATTCAATATTGATTTTAGTGACCTCCGGTTGACGTAACCAGGTGTTACATCTGCCGATGTGAATTATAATTTTACAGAATTTATCTTTACCCTTAGCCAGCAATTTTAAATTTTCCTGAATGTCGTCTGCTCTGGCCCCTGGAAGACAATTGACTATGGTTACTGGTGTCTCTAGCTTCACATGTCCCAGAACAGAATCACCAATTGCCAGAGTTTGATCTCTAGCAGGTGTGTCACTGAATGGGGAAAAGGGTTGGACACATGAACAGATTGGTGGTGAACCAGGGGCGTGTGTTTAAGACTATGCTTCCTCCTCACCGTCACCCAGCCATCCTGTTTCCCTGGCTACTCGGGGCATTTAGACGGTGCAGCGGGGTCTACTCTATCTTTGGCTGCATCGGCTACAGGGGCCTGGCTAGCTACAGGTTTTTTTGTTTTTCAAGGGTGCGAAGCTGAGTCTCCAATTCAGTACATGTATTACAAGTATCATTACTGCTAAAGGAGGCCAAGAGGTAACTAAACATCTGACACAAAGAGAGAGAACATGCAGGAGGGACAGGTGAAGAGGTCATGCTAGCGAGTCTGCTACGAGCTAAGATAAGCTAGCAAAACCAGTGAGTGAATACTGAGACTATAAATGAGCGAGTGAATACACAGAGATTGTGCTTTGGATGAATCACGTGAAGGTTACCCTTTGAAATAACAAGTTATCTACAAGTTTTTAATTAAATTCCTATGCAGATAAGCTACACAAAAACACCACTATGTGTTGTAACAGGAACAGGAAGTGATACTCTACTGCAGAGAGAACGAACACCAAGTGACAGCGCTGATGATTTTGTGCAGAGGAGCCATGCACCCTCTAATCTAATTAGAGTGCTCAACAACTCCACTTCCAATTTTCACAGTTTTTTTTCTAAGCACTCAGTTCATTTTGTACACTATATGTCCAGTGGAAAGCAATGCACCTTGATCCAAGTGTGCCTTACAACAAAAGAAAGGATAAATATATGAGGGCTTCTACAGTAGCACTGCTAAGAAATTTGCTAATATATCTGCCCCCATGCACTACACATTTTGTTGTGCATGGGTAATCATTTCCTCTTGTTTTCCATGTGGAGGACACATTATTTGGTCTACTCTCAGTCAACCTTATGCGACTACAAATTTGTCAGTTTGTAAAGTCTTGATGAAAAAAACAAATCTTTAAACTTAACTTCCCTCTTGTTGTCTCACCTTCACCCACTCCATTGCCCACTCCATTGCCCTCTACATCCCTCTTGTATCTCAGCTCCCCCTTCTTTCCATCTGTTTCCATTTCCCCTATCTTTTGTCCTTCTGTGTGATCTGTTGCTCCTCGGGGTGACGTTTTGGGGCAGATTGATGGTGTTCAAGCCTGACTCTGGTCAGTGAGGTCTTGCTTCATCACACATATTTTCTAATTTCTCTCTCTCTGTCTCTCGTTCTCTCTCCCTGCTATAATTCCCACTCTGAACCTATTTTATCAATTTTCCTCCACCCCCTTCCCTTCCCTACAGCCCTGCAATCCAGCAGTTTGTCCTACCTTCTCTCTTCTCTATGTGGGGACCACCTCTTTTTCCTTTTGTCCCTACATTCTTTCTGCTCCTTCCATCTTTCCGGGCACTCCCCCACACCCTTCATCTGCCCTGACTGATTAATAGTTTTCCTGTTCTACAGAAAAACCTACAAAGACTTGTCTCTCCCTTGAAAACACTAAACTATGACTCTTTCACTTCTTTCTTACTCTTCTTTTCCATCTTTTTTCTCTCTCCCTCACACCCAGTGACCTGTGCTTCCTCTGGGCACACTATACTAGACATTAATAACCCTTACTCCCATTTCATTCTGTTAAGATGCTTACTGGCCCTACTTTCTACTTTTCTTCACTTTTTTTTTAAATTTCCAATACATTTTCAGTGAAGGCATGTAAAATTATCCAAATAATGTAAAATGACTATATGATTTGACAGAACAGCAGTCTATCTATGCACTATGTCTTTTTTATTTTTCCCATAGTAACAGTTTTACTTCAACAGATTGCTTTTGTGAGATATTTTCTGAGATATTGACTTTCTTCACAGATAGGTAAATTTCAGAATGTCAGTATCTTTCAGTATATACTGGTGTTTGTGTGTTTCAGGGTTCCAAAATAATTCATAGATGATTTTGTGCAATTGTAAAATCAGTTAGACATATCTTTGGGACTTTATTTGTTTCAGTAATGTCAAAAAGTAATTAAATAATAAAAACAAACCAATATTTTTTTTAAGGTTTTAACCTTAATTTATGCCCTTTTTTTGCATTTCATAGATATAACTAAACATAGAAAGGAGAATAACAGCAAATCAATACAAACATGTCCTTAGTACAGATCTTTATTCCATGATGAAACTTTTCTGTCCTGATGGGAGTGACTTCTTCCATAATGCCCCCCACCCACACTCGGTCACTGAATGGCTTGACCAGTATGAAAATTATGTGAACATTAAGCTACATTTTCCAGTAAAATACTTTGTAAAAAAGCATATAAAAAGCTAAATTCTCACCACCTGAGATGTTACATAAAAGCATGCAGCATGACTAGCTTTTGCAAGATGATGATTTCACACCCAGCATATTTTTAAATTAGGTTTCTGTGTAAAATTAAATAACTGCTACAATGCTTAATGTCTCTTGTGAGCTGTGAATCATTTAACTGACATAAAACTTCCATAGCACACTGACAATCATGCAAAGCTTTGAGTACATTAAAAAAAAAGTTTTACTGATTTTTTCCACATAGGGCTTTTTTAACAGCTCCCGAGTCTCCTAGAAAAACATACAAACTTTGCCGCATTGCACTGGAATGACTAGGGGTTGTAAAAGAAGGAGAACATCGGTTTTACATCTCAATCATGTCTGATTTACGATGGCTTCTCTCTGCAAGGGATTCTGCACCTGTGGGTAATATCCTTTAAGTGTGTCTGTCTGTGTCTGAGTGTGTGTATGTGAACACATATGAAGGCGTGTGATAACCAGTCACAGTGGGGAAAGAGTATGTGTAAAAGGAGACTAAAACAAGACCTTCCTATGTACACAGATGTGCAAAGATGCACATTTACATGCACATTTGAAAAAAAACAACAAAAAAAAACCAGTCACTGAGCAAGCAACCACAAGACATTTCCTGCCTATGAATCAGGCTGATGATGGAAAGTGTAGCTTTTCGATTGCTGATATACAAGTGGCCCAGATGATGCACTTTGATTGTGCAGCATTCACTCACTGCACAGTCAATCTCAAAGCAGAAGGAAAGAAGAAATCAGCTCTCCTTTTTGAAAATAGCAATGGATCCTGACGGCCTGGAGGGTCCTTAAAGTAGAAGGACATGAATGGATTGGACAAAGAATTGATGAATAGATCGAGAATATACATGGAGACAAATTTAACAGATTAAAGGTTTGGGGAATGAAAAAAGGGATGAGCAATCATGCAAATGCGGGCTTACATGATTGAGAAGTATTGGTAGAAAAAAAAAGTCCTGGTAATAAAAAAAATGTAATGGCCGATAAGTCTGTTGATTGATGGATGAATGAATGGGCGTAGTAGGAATGTTGGGGTTTAGCGAAGGATGAATGGAGCCAGGGATGGTAGGAGACAAATAATAATGATAAAGGCAGACTGACAGTTAAATGAATTGCTCTATTGTTCTCTGACTGTGGACAGTAAAAGCCAAATGTTTTTTTAATAATAATTTGAAAGTAGAAGCATACCAAGGGAATTTTCTTTTGCTGGATATTGTTAGCTCTGGCCCCAGATGAGCTTTTCATAAAATGGCAGGGACAAATAAGAAGGGAAAGAAATTTCTACATCCTGCAAAAATTGTAATTTTTTGCTCTGTCTTTTTTCTTTATCTTTTTTCCTTGCAGTCTTTTACACATGATCCACTGCAAAAGGAGACCCTGTTTGATGACCTGGAACTCATTATATTATATTATATATTATGAATTATATGGTACTGGTGAATCACAGGGGTTCATCACTTTGGCTCATCCCAAAATCAGTTAAGTTACTATGCTGTCGTTGTAACCTAAACCAGAAATCCTGAGCATAATGATGAATAAACAGTTAACCAACTGCTTATGTAGCATTCCCACGTCTTTTTACAACAGTCCATCAAGAAGTGGGAACTGAGTAAACCTGCTGTTCGACCTTTGGAAGAGGAATGTTGTCCCATTTTGGCCTGATGTAGGATTCTAGCTGCTCAACAGTCCTGGCTCCTCTTCATTGTGTTTTTCATTGTTGAAAAGTCTGGACAAAAGGCAGGCCAATTCAGCACATGGAGCCTTCTACTGAAGCTAATCTGTTTTAACAGATGTAGTATGAAGTTTTAGCATTGTTTTGCTGAAATTTGCAGAAACTTCCCTGACAACCTGTTTACCTTTCAGCATTGATAGTGCCTTTACAGATTTTAAGTTGCTTCCAAAGGTACTGATGCACCCTCATTTTATCAGTAGGGATGGGAAATGAAAAGAATTCAGTGATTCTGATTCTGATTCCATTATCAGTATCACTTATCGATTTGATTCCTTATCATTAGCAATACCAACATCGCTAAGCCACATATTATAGACATTTGCCCAAATTAATTGGATGCTGTGTGCATATGCTTTCTTTGTTCTATTGTGAATACAATATGAGTTTGAGATTTGCAAATCATTATATTCTGGTTGTATTTAGTTTTTACACAGCAACCAAACTATTGCGCATTTTTTTTAAAAAATATTTTTCCTTGAACAGAATTTAAAGGATGTTTTTTTGTTAATTTAATAAACATTTACTAAACTATCATACAAATGTTGCTACTGTAGCTAAATTCTATGACTGACAAACTGAAATTTGGCTGCAAGATGATGAGCTGGCAGATTAGTCGCTGTGCCACTTGATGCAAATGAGAGCACAGTTGGTTTGCTACAAAATCTTTAATAAATCTCCATAGTTATCTTCAGCTTCTGACATCTCTGGCTATGTCAAAATAGAATGTGAATATTTGTCTGTTTGGCAACCACAATTTTGATTTTAGACAGCCATAGCTTTCTCACAGTATGTAATTATTCGTTGTTCAGTTAGCAACAAATCATTGAGATGAAATAGGGAGTTTCTATCAACCTAGTTTGGAGCCACTTGGCTGCATGCAGAAAATCAGCTTGTCACATTACATTATTTTCCACATGGAAGAATTTATCGCCCTCCAGAACCTAAAAATCAGATAACTTTGGTTGATATACTGAATCACAGAAACAACCTAAAATGAAGTTGATTTATTTTGTCTATAAAAATCATGAAACGTGAATGCTCTTGGTGAAACTGAAATCTGCACGTGGGCTGTGAGAGGAGAAAATGACAGAAGGTTGATGATCTGGTGCCACTTAATGGAAATGAAGACTGAACTGGTTTGTTTGTAAGAGATTGTCTACATCAGAGTGTGCCCATAACAATTCTTGCTGTCACTGTGTGCTAATCATTTGTCAGTTTGGCAGACTTTCTCTTGGGATGCCTCTTCTAACATGACATTGCTTTGGAGAATTATTTTTGACAGTTTTTTTCTTTATTGTGCATCTGGGAGTTTATGAGAGATGAGATATGGCAAAAGCACTTTAGGAGAAGAGTGCAGAAGTAATTAGAGATGCCATTGGTAAAATGTAATGCCTTGATGCAAGCCCAAGTGTCTTGAGGAAAGCAGTGAATTTCCTCCAGTTTCTGCTGCTCAACAACTGAGTAAATAAGTTGACTGTTGAACATTGCATGATATATATCTAGTTTATTCATTAATTAATTTTTCTCTTTCAGCCATCAAACAAGGTTATGCAACATAAATTTGAAAATGAATTTTTGACAGTTTATGATGTAAAAGAACCAAAAAGCTTCACTACTGAGACTGAAAAACTGTTACTAAAAATTAAAAATAAATAAACAGATGTCATTCAATTTTTTGAACATGATATAGACTGGTCACTTTATTACATTTACCTGTTTAAGTGTTAATTATCCATTGACAGTTAAACAGAGAATCAGAATGGGGAGGAAATGTGATTTAAATGACTGAATGTGGCATGGTTGGTGGTCCCAGATGGCCCAGTATTTCAGAAACTCCTCGGATTTTCCCACAAAATCACCTCTAGTGTTTATAGACAATGGTCCAAAAAAAATGCAGAAGAGCAGGGAAGCACAACATATTGAACCCCAAAGCATATGGGCTGCAGCAGCAGAAGAGCAAACCAGCAGCAGAAGACTGGAAATATGTTGTTTGGTTTGATGACTTTCAATTTGTGCTGTGACATTTGAACGATAGCTTCACAAATAAACATCATAGAAGCACTTTTCCATCCTTCTGTGTATCAACGATTCAGGCTACTGGTGGTGTAACGAGTGTTGGGGCTATTTCATTGGCACACTTTGTGCTACAATATCAACTGTCATTTAAATGCAGCAACCTAGAGTATTGTTGCTGACCACATGAATCCCTTTATGACTACAGTGTTCCCATCTTCTAATGGCTGCTTTCAGCACAATTATACACCATGGTGCAAAGCTGAAATCAAATCAAAACAGTTTCCAGAATCATGACAATGAGTTTTCTGTACTCAAATGACCTCCACAGTTATCAGATCTGAATTCAAATATTTAAAATTTAAAACCATGTGGCACACTGGACTATTACAAAATTCAAAATCTATGTCCTGCATGTCCCTGTTTGATTGGATCATCTAACCTGGACAGTACTGATGTCTTATGGCACTTGCTGAACTACCTTTGGGAATTATCATGAATTGTTTTCATTTTCTTTAATCTTGTATACATTTAACAAGTATTTACTATGCAACTAATTAAGCTCTCAATAGTATGCGCACTGGGCTGTTGTTTGGTCGCTTGAAAGGGAAATAGTTGTTTGCAAATGGTATCTAGTGTCCCACCTGCTTAGCACACAGATGGTAGGTAATGGTCACAGAAGAACTGTGTCATGAAACAAATTGTCTGTGTTACAATTTGAAAATCTGTGCATCTTGATCAATTGCACATTGCCTCTTTGCCTAGTGCTGTGTCTTGACTGTGATCATTCTTTTCTGTCTTGTTTATTCAAAAATGTTGAAATGAACAAATGAACTACAATCAATTCCAAAATATAAAGCCCAACTACTTACTATGAACAATTTACATCAGTTTTCAAGTCCCCAAAATCATTTTCTGTCAGGTTATGCTGTATATTAATTTTAAAATACCTTTAAATAGGCCATGGTTTTTCTCTTTTTTTTCCAATTGTGGTTTTGGACAATACCACAATGAATTTTAAATGAAACAACTCAGATGCAGTTGAAGTGCACACTTTCAGCTTGAATGACAGCCTGAAGTATTACACTCACAGACATCACCAGATGGTTTCTGTCCAAAGTTTAGTCTTCAACAAGTGAAATGCATGCTCAATTTGGTTGAGATCAGGTGACTGATTTGGCCATTTAAGAACATTCCACTTCTTTGCTTTAATAAACTCCTTGATGGCTTTGGCTGTATGTTTTGGGTCATTGTCCATTTGTATTATGAAATGCCTCCCAATCAATTTGACTGCATTTAGCTGGATGTGAGCAGACAGTATGTCTCTGAACACCTCAGAATTCATTCGGCTGCTTCTGTCCTGTGTCACATCATCAATAAACACTAGTGTCCCAGTGCCACTGGCAGCCATGCACGTCCAAGCCATCACACTGCTTCCGCCCAGTTTGACTGATGATATGGTATGCTTTGGATCATGAGCTGTTACATGCCTTCTCTTTTTCTTGCAACCATTCTGGTAGAGGTTGATCTTGGTTTGGTTTTTTTTTTTTTTAGAAAGGTCCAATCCAGCCTTTCTATTCTTGAGAGTTATGAAGGGCTTGCACCTTGCAGTGAACCCTCTTTATTAATTTTGATGAAGTCTTCTCTTTATGGTAGACTTGGATATCGATACGCCTACCTCCTGCAGAGTGTTGTTCACTCCTTTGGGTGTTGTGAAGGGGTTTCTCTTCATGGAGAGCTCCCTTGACAGCATTTTTTCTGTTGACAGAGAAACCTTCCAAATGCAAGCATCTGAGGGTTGTGTCCATATACATCATATACAGTTGTGGTCAAAAGTTTACATACACTTGTAAAGAACATAATATCATGGCTCTCTTGAGTTTCCCGTTCTTTCTACAACTCAGATT
>VUQG01042528.1:0-15553 GCA_015106755.1 Etia nguti
AAGGGCTTGTGTGTGTGTGTGTGTGTGTGTGTGTGTGTGTGTGTGTGTGTGTGTGTGTGTAATAGAAAGAGATGTGAAAATGTGTTAGGAAATCCATCAGTTTGAGCATCATGGCATGTATGTTAGTGTGTGTCTGTGTTAGCAGATTGTGTGTGCATGCAGACAGTGAGAGAGATGGAGAGAGTGAATTTTGGTGTAGCGATCCCTTGAGGTGTGTGTGCCTGTGCCTGCCTTTGGGGTAGAGTTTAGAAAATGGTGTCAGATGAAGCTTGGAGACAACAGAGCTAAATGTGGTCCACTTAACCTTAGTATGGACTGTGTGTATATGATGTAAACACACTGGACCTGCGTCAGTATCGTAGTCTGCTTTGTATCATAAATATGTAAGAAGTCCACGAGCCTGGTGCTCACATGTAATGCCTCTTAGCAGAGGTGCTTTTCTCCAGAAAAACTAATTTTCAGAAGAATTACAGAATTTCCACAGACACAGAGGAACATTTGGAGATTAGTTTTTGTGCTGCAAAGTTGGAGCTTAAAAACTTACCAAATAGTTCACCAGGATCACTGGTCGAAACATTTTCTACTCTCTTCGTCCCTTATTCTCTTCTCATATTTCAGTGGTTTCAATGGTTCTGTGAAAGTACTAGCTATTCATATTATGTGTAATACTGGGTATTAAAACCTCCTGCAGATGAACCGACTCCACTCCTCTGTCTCAGACTGCATCTGGTGGTAGAAGTCTTTATTTTGCTTTGATGACCTGCTGCGAGCTCGAGGTCTCAGATATCTTGCCAAAAAATTGTGTGGCATAACATAAATTTGAAGAAATCAGGCCTTTAGGGCAGGGATAGCTCAGTAGGTAGAGTGGTGGCCCCATGATCGGAAGGTCGGGGGTTCGATTCCCCTGAACGGCTACCCTGAGGTACCCCTGGGCAAGGTACCGTCCCTACACGCTGCTCCCCGGGCGCCCAATGGCTGCCCACTGCTTCACTGAGTGAATGGGTTAAATGCAGAGAGGAATTTCCCCACGGGGATCAATAAAGTATACATTATTATTATTATTATTATTATTTACCTGTTGTCCTGTTATCCTGTGAATGAAATTCATTTATCTACATCTGTTCTTGTGATGAGCAGAACAGGTGCCTGTTCACCTGGTACACCTTAGATTTTTAGTACCACTCTGGGTCATGCCACCTTTAGAAATGCTCTGATGACTCTGCAGTGAGTGGATGTGTTAGTGATAGGCAGGGCACTAGTGGGTGAGTGTTATTTGAGAGGAATCATCTGCATCTGAATGTGAGTAAGACTAGAAAGATGGCAATCAACTTCAGAAGGAAGAAGATGGCGACATGACCCGTGTCTGTCCTCAAACAGAAAGGTGATGTCGTGTCTGGGCCAAACGCTTGGATGTCCCCATCGAGAACTGAAAGACCAAAAGGGAATCAACAAGCTCTGATTTTTGAGGAAGCTGAGATCCTTCAGTGAGTGCTGCAAAATGTTGACAGATTTTCTGTCACTGAGTTGTGGAAACTACGATGTACTCTGCTGTGATGTGCTGGGGAAGCAGCATTGGAGCTGGTGACACCAGCGGTTAATACTTGGCATGAGCCATCGTGGTTACGAAGAGTTAATTAATCATATGTTTATGTTATACACTACTAAAAAAAATTAAACACTTTGAAAACACATCAGATGTCAAAGGGGAAAAAATCCTGCTGGATCTCTGTGCTGATATGGACGGTGTAGTGTGTTAGAAACAGGAGAATGCCATGTCACTTAAAGGAAAAACCATCAACCTTCTGCACAAAGGGCTGATTTCAAAGAAACCCCAAATCAACGTGACAAAATAATGCGGCATAACGTTGCACCTCAAAATGGTACTCAGTATTTGTATGGCCCTGTGTGCTTCTGTGTGTGCCTTACGATGTTGGGGCATGCTCCCAATGAGACGATGGATCTGACACCGAAACATAATTCCCAGAGGGGATCTATTGGATTTGGGTCAGGCGAACACGGGGGCCAGTCGGCGTTATCAGGAACTGCCTGCATAGTCTCGCCACATGAGGCCGGGCGTTGTTGTGCAGTCAGAGGAACCCAGCACCCACTGCACAAACGTAATGTTTGACAGTAGTTTCAGGGATTTTATCCTGATACTTGATAGTAGTCAGGATGCTGTTGCCTAGCCTGTAGAGGTCTGTGTGTTCCTCAGTGAGTATGCTCAGTGCCTCCCCCACACCGTCACTGACCCAATGCTGAACGATGTTACGGGCATCCTCCACGCCTTATCAAGACTCATGTTTGCCACATGTGCCCGTGGTGGACCTGCCTGTTCTGGTATTTTACAGCAATCAGGCTCCACGGTGCTGCACAATGAACACAGGGCTCACTAGAGGATTTTGGGCTCATGAAGTCTTCTTTCTGATTGTTTGGTCAGAGACATTCACACCTGCTAGAAGTCCTTCTGTCGGTCTCTGGCTGTGCTCCTGCTGTTCCTCCTTGGACAGAGGAGCAGATGTCCGCTCTACTGATGGATAAAGGATATTCTACAGCCCTGTCCAGATCTTCTAGAGTAACTGCCTTTCTCCTGGAATTTCTTCCATGCTCTTGAGACTGTGCCGGGAGATACAGCAAATCTTCTGCCAATAGCATGTATGACTGTGCCATCTTGGAGCAGTTGGACAACATTTGCAGCCTTTGCAGGGTCCAGGTATCATGATACCAGTACTGACACTGACCAAATGTAAAAACAGTCAGAAAAGATGAGGAGGGGTAAAAGTCACGTCACAGGCCTTCACCTGTGAAACCATTCCTCTTTGCAGGGTTTCCCATCAGTATCCCACAAGTTTAACTGATTTCATGCGAAACCCTGATTAAAATGTATTCCTTTGATTTTTGTTTTTCAGCAGTATATTAAATATAATCTATACAGACTTCCTGTTGAAGATGTTTGTTTGAATCAAGCTGAGGGAAGTATCTGGTCTCGTTCAGCAGTGCACCGAACGACTCGTTCACAGCAGAAACAAAGTGACAGGAACAGAAAGGTTTTTCCAAACAACCAGCAAAGTCAAAGTCATTTAGAAGTTGAACTTCTACCATCTGCTTCTTTGCAACTTTGATGGGGTCTGTTTTTAGAAGGTGAAGGGTCACGTTTGACGATTCGTGAAATATCCATAATCACATATTCTAAATCTCCCGTGACCGCTTCAGTCCATACCTTATGAGAGGCTGATAGCATATTCATACTCACTCAGGTCTACAGGCCTGTGTGCTTTATTAGAAAAAACTGTCATGAATATCTTATAGGCTCCTAATGCTGTGTGATACATTAGGATCTGAACACATTAAAGTTTTAAAGGCACATTAGATTGGCAATGACAGAAGGATTAGGATAACGGCGTGGGGGGCGGGCTGTAAAAGAAGAAGAAAGTGAGTTAAAAACAGAACAGCAGTAGTTTATATTTGTAGGTTTTGTGGTTTATTTAGTGAATGATGCTGATGTCACATTTCCTGCTTGAGCTGGCAGGTCAGACAAGCAAGGAGTTACGAAGAAGGAAGCAAGGTGGCATTTAAAAGACGGCAAGTTTGTGGAAGACGCAGGCTTCTCGGTCACATTATGTGCTCAATGCTACGTGTGCCTTTTCAATAATATATTATCTCTGATCTTCAGTGCTGTGTGGCTGGAGGGGTTTCTCCCTTCTAATATTGCTGAATTGCAATAGAGTACTTTTAGTTAGTCCCCCTCTTCCTCTTTACTTGATACTGCTGACCTATGAGTTTGGCCTTGTCCCCGCAGAGGTCTACCTCCCACCTGAAACGGCCTTTGTGTGTGTGTAACTCGGTGCTGCATCAGTGTCAGTGTTTCAAATATGAGAGGTCATGACCCCGCAGCCTGGAGTACACTTGTCTTCATCTGACTGATTACATATTAACACCCTGGACACACAGACACGGTCATTGTGGGCGACGGGTCCTTTGACCCTCGGTAAAAAGTGACTTGTTCTCCCAGTGGACCTCACCCAGTTCATTAATACAGCATCGATGGGTCAGACACCCACTGTCTGTCTTTATTTCCCTGTCAGCCCAGCAGTGTAAGGTGTTTTTGTGTCATCCCCAGGTAAACGGCTCCAGGAGTGGGTGTGTGTGATTCTGTGCCTCTTTCTTTTCATCATCAACTTCTCTTTCCTCCTCCTGCACTTCTCCACTGTTCACATCTACAAGATCGTCCTCGGCATCGGTAAGCTGACAGTCACAGGAAGTCGCTAAACTGTTACGTCCGTTATTTATGAAATGGGATTTTTTTAATGAAAATGCTAATAATCATTTTTCATGAGTTCATGAACAAATCTAATAAAGTTTTTTTTTAATTCTCTCTCCATGCCTGCATGTATGTAACAGTCCTCGGAATAGTGACGGCAGATTTTGCATCGGGGATTGTACACTGGGGAGCAGATACCTGGGGATCGGTGGACATCCCTGTTATTGGGAAGGTACGCACGCACGCACACACGCACACACAGGCAGGCTGTATCAAACGACTTCTAATAATTTCACATCAAATCAATCCAAAGTTCATTTTCCTGACAACAAAACTCTAAATCAGGTGTGCAGCAGTCTCACTAGTGTTGGTTCTGTTTTGCCTCAGTCAGACAGACGGGTCTCTGACCATCTGGTAACCACTGGTCACCAGGAAAAACTGTGTAATCACTGACTAGTTGTTGTTGCCAGTCGCTGTGAAATCAATTGCTAAAGCTCCATTTCTGCAGGCCTACAGACTGGTCAGAGAGACTGGTTGCACTGGAAAGCTCCTGGTCATTGATTTGGTTTGTCTGCAGACATTTACAACCAACTCCCCAAACGTCTGAGACACTCTTAAATCCCACGTAGTTGAACACAAGAGTCTGCTAGCAGCCAAAGCAATCACAGCAACGTTTTTGATATAGCAGCTTCTTTGTCACCAACTTTGGTTGCTGGTGGTTTCTTAAGTTTCCTCAGTCAAGGTAAGTTTAGCAAATGGAACCTGGCCATTAATCACATGGTCCGTTCGATTGCTTCTGAGTGTTTATGCAAACATTTTTCCCTTCATAGTTCTTTTTTCCCTCAACATAGAAGGACTAAGTCAATAATTAAACTTTTCATCTTACAGCCAACTGTTTACTTTTTTCCAGGCTTGATTGTTAAAGCTCGTCTCTTATTTCTAGCTCCATACTTTAAACAGAGATAGAAGATTCATGTCTTCTTTTGAAAAGAAATAGAAGTCATATTTCCCAAACACCAAAATATTCCTGAAGCAGCAGCAGCAGTAGTAGTAGTAATAGTAATAGTAGTAGTAGTGACATATATTTTTGTATCTTTAGTGACCTTTCAGAACACAAAGGTCAAATGGCCCAGTGTCACGTTATTTGGACCTACTGTCAAAAATACCTGTATTAGCGCCCACCTGTGTACACTTTTGGAAAAATTTTTTGGCATTTTTTAATATTTATTTTTTCATTAATCGAGAAGTACAACACCATCTGTTACAGTTCTTATTAGTGGACAGTCTGTGTAGCTCCAGTCCTTCGTCTGTTTCCCCGCTGGCTGACTCACTGTTGTATGGAAGCCCGTTTTTTTTTTCCGAGTTATTAACTCGAAATTACGAGAAAAATAAATCAAAATTTCGAGTTATCAATGCCGATCAGTAATCTACGTAAGTGGCGTCATTTCCTTGTTACCTGGAAGCTGAAGCCCTCAGCTACAAATATTACAGATACCTGTCATGAATGCACAGATTGCTGAGTATTTTCAGCGTGGCTTCACAAATGATGAAATCCTTGCATTATTAGCTGAATCACACGGCGTTACTATCAGCAAACAGACTCTCGAAAGGATTTTACTAGTGCTGTCAGCGTTAATCGTGTTAACGCGAACCGATTTGTCTGTGTGAGGGGTTTTTTTTGCATTAAAGCGTTAATGTAGCTTGAGCGCGTTAACGCCGTCATCACGACTAACGCGATTAACAATTGATCCATCTGGAGCGCAGACTGACTCAAAATGCCTGAAATGTCTCTGTCAACGCATTTCGGGCAGTTTGTCCGAAGTTTGTCCATTCTGACCTTTAGACGGGTTGCGTTAAAAAAAAAAAAAAAATCTTGATGGCCGCGTTAACGCCGTATTAACGCGTTAACGTTGACAGCTCTAGATCCTTTTTTTTTTTTTTTCAGTGGCGGAAACGGGCTTCTATACTGTTGTGAGTCCACAGTGTGGTTCAGTTGTTTCTCCAGTGAGTTTCTCATCGTGCTTCTTGTACAGTCCTGGTAACTGCAGCTGGTAACCGCACTTTAAATGCACTCTGAGCTGGAAGGACACTTCAGCTGATACCTGCAGCAGGGGGAGAATTGGTTCATGTCCTGCTGACTGAACAGCAGTTGGAGTGCGTCTGTAGGACGAGAGAGTCACTGACGAGGCAGCTGACATCATTTTAATTTATTTTATTTGTTTGTCAGAAAGTACCTGGTATTTGAAATGAGTGCAGAAGAGCACCTTTATAAATGATATCATTTTAAAAAGCCTTTAATAACATTTGCATGTTAACACATTTAAATTTTCCTTCTTGATCTTTTGATGTTTGTGACAGCTATGATGAAAGACACGTCCATCCTCAGATCCATTATTTTTTCATTGTTCTTGCTTTGGTACAGTTTTCCTTTATAACCCCAGCGAGCCAGATGGGATGGGCTTCCTTTGGTTTTTGGTTTTTTTTACGGTTGGAGGTTTTGTTAAAAGTTGGTGTCCTCACTTTCCTGAGACTGCATCGCCATGGTAGCAGTCGCACCTCGTTCCCCAGAACTTTACACTTCCATAGTGACCTGAAACTAAATGTCACTGTAACACGAAGGGATTTCCCTGTAGACAGTAATGTCCACTGTGCGCACACACACACACACACACACACACACACACACACAGGGTCACATGTGAACAGTCTCACCTTGAATATTCACGACCTTTCACCATACAGTGCCAGCAGACGTGTATGCACATATTTATGTGGCTGTGTTACAGTAATCCACACACACTCCCCTCAGCCAATTAAAGTAAAGGTTATCCTCATTTCATCCAATTAAAATCAGTATGATCCGGTGCAGCATGCAGATTGGTTTATGTGAATTTTGTTTTGATTAATGGCGTGTGAATTTAGTGAGTGGAAGTGTGGGAGCATTTCATCTACTGTTCCTTGTATTTATGAATTATTCATAAATAAATAATGTGTGGAAAAATCGAAGCTAATGTGTATTTTAAAACCTGAAGCATCCCTGTAAGAACAATAGGTATTAATCACACTCGCCCACATGTTATCAGTGCATAATTAATAATAATATAATATTGTTCAGAATTTGATTGCAGTTCACACCATTTATTACTTTGACTGCAAAACTGCAAACACATGGAAACATTTGTTTTATTTACAAATACTTATTATCATAGGTAAATATGACAGGAAACAACAGAATCACTCTAATATATATACCTGTAATGTCATTTGTAGTACTTTTGTAGTACAAGGCAGTATTTGTTGTACTTCACTGATATTATAACGACTTAAAGATTCTAAGCTGATTTACAGATGATTTAAACAATATTATATAAACATGCATACAACATGATGCATGCATGTCATTTAAACAGTTCATGTCATTGTTTCCTTGTTCCCTTCATGAGCTTTGTGTTAAACAGCGATGACACGTGCAGGCTGTCATACCTCGTCACTATAGTGCTGCATCTGTAAACTGTTCTGTTACAGCTCCTTATTTTTCCAATTCAATCTGTGCTAACAGAGGGTGGTCAGCTACCAGCTAGTGAGCGTAACAGCTTAAAGGCTGGATGTGTAAATAAGCAACTGGCTGTCAACTTCCTCCCCAGCACTGTCGTCTATCAGTGCAGTGCACACATCTGGTGGCAAGAAGTGAACGAATGATGTTTGTTTTAAATGTGTTTAAAATAATCCAATATCTGCTTATATTTCCAAAAGTTGATTCTGTTCATCTGGACGTAGCGTTTTCAGTGGGAGAAACGTTTCGTCACTCATCCAAGTGACTTCTTCAGTCTCAGCTGACTGCAGGTTTCCCCAATCTTATAAACATTACATTTGCATTTGCGCGGAGTGAAGGAGGCCATTTACGTGAAAAGGGAAAGACCATCTCTGAATCGAGGAGGGGGCCTAAGGGTACATCTTTCGCCATCTTACAATGCTGTGATTGCAGCCATTCCCCAACTCTCTGTGAATGGTACTCATGGCCATTGATCAGTGGTCTTTGATCAGTGGGTTTTGGTCAGTGGTTGTTGATCAATGGTCATGAGAATTTGCATAATTAAGATTAAGGAACTCCCCTCCCAGCCCATTGTTCCTTCAGTGGGCTGGTTTCAGTCGTTATGCAAATGTACTGTTTATAAGATTGGGGAAACCTGCAGTCAGCTGAGACTGAAGAAGTCACTTGGATGAGTGACGAAACGTTTCTCCCACTGAAAACGCTACGTCCAGATGAACAGAATCAACTTTTGGAGATTTACTTTCCTGGATGATTGAGAATGCATCAAGACATCTGCTTATATTGTTTACACACGCAAGGGGAATATGTATTTAAACATAAATACACATGTTTGGCTCCAACCTAAAACCGCGAACAGGTACAGATGTTGTTATGTAGTAACATGCAGTACATGGGTACTCATTCAAATGTAACATGTGTTAAATGAAACGATGTATAAATTACTGTAGTTATTGCACAAACACACGAGAAAAAAACCCATTAGTTGATAAATTTGCATTGTTGTTGCATCTAAATAAAATATGTTATGAGTGAATATCACTGCTCAGCAGACTGCTGGATTTCAGGCTGCTTAAACATGGCTTTTAGATAACTGCCATTACTTCAGTGCATTCTGATTAGCTGCGATACTGACAGTCTTGACTTTGATGTAATGATTTCTAATGGTTCATGTGATTTGGGCTGTAAGCTTACCTAATGTATGGCTCTATTTTTAAATGCTGCCTTAAGGAATATTTATTTAATATGTGCACTGTACTATCAGATGACTCTAAACAGTAATTTTAGGATCCCTGTGTTACTTGTTGTGTTTGCAGAAGGTATTATTTGGTGTGATGTTTATTTATAATGTGGCATTTATTGAGGTTTGGGGTAGTTACTGGGACCAAAGGCACAGCAGCAGTCACAGATTTGCATGGTGTGTTGGACACTGTAGGAGACCTCTAATAAAGACTTTAACTGGCAGAGAAGAATGGACTTTTACAGAGAACAGAGGGCTGACAATAGTCTGCTGGAAAATAAAGCATACACCTCAGCTGTATTTGTGAGGCCGAGAATAAAGCTGGCCCGTGCTCCCGGTTAATGTTAGTTTGAATATCAAAGACGAGCGTGATTCAGAGCACCTGAGGCTAATGGCGGCCATATTAGAACGTTAGAAGTTGGCGCCGTCCTTTATTTATTTCTTCTGTTATTTTATTATGTTTTTTCTGATGTATGTCCAGTTTCCTGTCGCCTCTACCTGTTATGACCTCTTTAAACACGTGTTGTCTGTACTTTATGAACCACTGATATCCAAACTATTCAACATGTCTAGTCCCAAATCTGCTCTCATTGTAACATGAACAACACTGACTGCAGTGGAGGTCTTCGAATTAATTCTACACATCACACACGTTATGAGATTTTATATTTTAGACTGTGGGTCGTGTTTTTGTGCCACTGCTTCTCTCTTTAAGCCTGTGGCAGTGCTGATGTTGTGCTGTCAAGCTGCTAAAACCCTCAAAGGGACTTAGCTACTTAAATAAAGTTTAAATTAAAATGAAACCAAATATTTAAAAAAACAACCCACAGGTAAATGGGAGTTATTGATACTCTGTAAATTATGTGACGCTCTCATGTCCTCTAAAATATATTTGCATGTTTGAAACAATCGCTGATTATTTTAATAATCAAGTATTAAGTAAGTAATCAGATGAGGAATAGAAATGAATTAATTAAAAATTCCAAGGAGGAAAAAAAAAGCTTTTTTAGAGTTTTAACCAATTAGCTGTTTCAGTGTATTTAAACACTTTGTTAAGTCCAAAAATAAATGACTAATAATAAAAAATAAGGTCCGCATACAACATAAACTATAAGATTAAAATAGACTCTGCCTTCTTACATTAGTAGTAAAGCAGTAAAGAGTTCTGACTGTGTCGTATGTCCTGCATGAAATCACGAGATTACCTGGGTGTGTATTCGTGTGTGTGTGTGTGTGTGTGTGTGTGTGTGTGTGCGTCTTTAAGGAGCATATCAACATTCTCAGGGCTTCTTTCTTTAAAGGTTAGAACCAGAAATTCTTCGGTGCAACTTTTTGTGCGGCAGAAAACAGCGTGTGGACCATCAGGTAATTAAGTCCAGGCCCAAGTCAACTCAGAGTTTTACTGGTCTGTAGGGGGAAAAAAGCTATTTACATGATTTAATTAATATAATGTATTTATATTTTATTTTAATCTAAATCTATAAATTAATGTTACTAAAGACTTAAATAAGTGCAGTACACCCCACACCCCCTTCAGACTCACGCCTGCTTGCTTTCCCTGCAGTAGAAAGTGGGATAGCTGCCAACAGCCTTCAGCAAGCTGCTAATTTAAAGAGAGTGACAGACTAAGTTAACATTCATCTGCACACATACGCTTTTATTTGGACTTCTGTAGCTTTAGATTTTTTTGACCCTGTAATAAAATAAACGTCTGTGGGTGGGAGCAGCTGAAAAAGACATTTTTCTTCCAAACAGGTGGTTTGATTAAAGACTTTTTTCAAATCAAGGTTTTTATGGCAGTTACAGTAACAAGCACTGCTGTTGGACTGCTGGATGCTAGAATTAGGCTGAGTTATCATTAGAAAAACATGGGGCTTCACGTGTTTAGTTACAAAGTAACAACAGTCGTCAATTAAGGAACGCATCAAAGCAAGGAAGTTAGTGGAGTCACTCAGTCAGTCGCTGTCCTAATGGAAACGTAACCAGTAAGTACCCATTTTACTCTGGAGTACATGCATCATATCAGCATTTTGCTTAAAAGAAAAAGAAAATCTCAACTACAAACTTGTGTATAAAATAAAGGAAAACATGCACACATTAAGAGAGCGCATTATGATGCATGCTTCTGTCTGCATCACAGTTGGAATATGTTGTTGTTCAGACAAAATAGGGAGAGAATTATTCCACAAAGTGCACTGCTAGGTTGTTGCTCTCCAGGAGAAATTGTGTAACACCAATTTGTTCTTTCTGTGAGTCTACAGAAAGCCTTTTCTCTACTCAGCAGTGCTAAAATTGCAACACTAGTTTAAGAAGTGCTCGACAATTTCCCTGTAGCGTTTCCAACATTTCCTTTAGGAGGCTTTTTGTCGTCATCGTGTCGTTGAGCTTTAATTGACTCAACGAGGATTTAGCAGTCCTCTAATGACACCACTTCGAGGACAAAGTCACGCTCGTTAGTTCCCAATGATGCTCGATTCACACTGAAATTTGCCAGATGTGCTTACAGTTTTGGGATATATGTTTTAAGATCCTTTCTCTCCGTCTATTTCACTTCTGCAGTCATGTTTTAAAAGCATCGCTACTTCTGTCCTTGTGTCGTTAACGAACGAATCTCTTTCAAGGCAACTCTCCAGTGAGGCTGATTGGAGCATTGAAAGAGAGTTAATTGAATGATGTAAGTCGGTTGTTATTTAAAGGACAGAAGGAGGAAAAAAAGAGCGTGATATTAAAGGATGGTAAGGTTGGGCCCAAAAAAGAGAGAACTAACAGAAAAATACAGCAGATGAGGTTGGAAGGACAAAAAAAGAAGGGGGTGGAAGGGCGTGTCCATCCAAGCAGTGGGACAGCGGCGGTTGCTGGGGCGATGGGCGATGTGAGCTGGTGATTAACGGATGTCGTGCAAGGCAGGCCGTTAAACGGTGTGGGATTAGAGGACACGCAGCGACCGGTGGCCCGCCGTTAACTGGGAGCGCCCGTGCCGCCCCTCTCGGCACGACCTCTGCGGCTTAGCCGGCCTTTCATCTAGCTGAGGGCTGTGGTGGGAGGAGGGGGACGATGGAAGAGGGGAGGAGGGGGAAGCAGCGGTAGAGAAGGGAGCTGGGCACGTAATTGTGAGGATATCAACAGATAGTTTCAGCGTTTGCAGTGGCACCTACCGACGCCGTCCGCTGATAGGCGTGTGTGATTGTTTCGAGCGGCTAACCCGACAATAATGAGTTTTCATGCTGATGTTTCCACAGCTGCACACAAACACGCACTCGGATAAATGCGCACTGTGCACAAACGCATGCAAACCTTCCTTTTTTTGCTTTTTCCACACAGGGAAATAAATTACCTTTATCCTCTGTGTGCGTGTGGGTGTGTTTCTTTTTGTCCTCTCTTGTGCTTCTGAGATTCAGATTCAGTCTTTCATTTGAGACCCCCATGCTCTCACAGACAGGTGTCTGCCTCTGCACAGTGCTGCTGGGGTTTGCCTGTGTGTGTGTGTGTCTGTGTGTGTTCTAAAGCACACATTTTTGAATTGGTGGGGTGTTCATGGGTCATTTATGTGTATGAGTGTGTTTGCACAAGTTGACTGCTGTTCTGTGGTTTATTAGGATGCTGGATATGAGCTTTGGGGTTGCACAGGATGCTCGACACCACTAAGTGTGTGTGTGTGTGTGTGTGTGTGTGTGTGTGTGTGTTTGTCTGCGTGCGTGCGTGTGTGTGTGTGTATTTGATCTGCATTGGCGTAAAGAGGATAAACATTGCTTTGTGTTGTGGTTTTAAAAATGAATTTAAATTAATTAGAGGAATCCAACAAAGACTTTCAGCTTTTGTTTGTATGTGCATGTAACTGCAACACCTTTATTTAGCACAAACTAGATTGGCCGTTTACCCTTTTCCATTCATTTCATACTTTTGTTATTAATAAACTTCTGAGCCTCTGAAAATGGTTTATGAATAAAATTAAACCTTTGGATTAAAGATAAAAGTGTGCAATTGAACCAAATCTTGATTTAACATCCACTGTGGTAGTGTGCAGAGGCAAAATTGCATAAAAATTTCACTGGCCAAAAACGAATGGACTAATTGTAAAATCTCTCTGACTGAACATGAAAACGAGCAAACAAAAGAAGCAGAGAAGCCAAATCTTTTAGGAGACGTAGACTCACTCGACCACAGTTTGCAGTTTGCACAGCTTTTGCAAACGTATAAAGAAAGGCAGTTGGTAACTCCCAGCTGCTTTTTCTCGCCTTTATCTTCCTCCATACTATGCTAGTTCTCCTGCTAGCTGTTGCTAGTGAGTTACAAAGTCCATATAGAACAACATATAACTGAAGTGGATGGATTGGCCCATAGATTCACTTCAATTTTTCCGTCAGGATCAGACGGATATGCAGCTGGTGCATCCCTGTTGAGGCATAAACAGTGAGTAGAGTCTAGTTTGGAATCTGTGTGGATTACTTTGATTTGGAAAGGCCACCGCTTCAGTATTTTTCATTTCATATGAAAATAAGATAATGATGGTTTAAATAAAGTCCTCCCCCTCATTTCTAAAGCCAGTTGTTGTACAAGCAGAAACTCCTCAGAGCTTAGACTGAGAATAGTTTTTAAAGTTTTTTCATTTCTTTTCTTTGCAGGCATTTCTTCGACCATTCAGGGAGCATCACATTGATCCGACTGCCATCACTCGCCACGACTTCATCGAAACCAATGGCGATAACTGCATGATCCCCATCCTACCGCTGGCTCACATGGCCTACAAGTTCCTCACTTACACACCAGGTAAATCACACATGTGCATATAGATAACTGACTGTAGAGACAAGCATATGGCCGATTTCTACAATATTACAGTCACTGTTTGAGCTGTACTCTTGTGGCTGATCCACAGTTGGCTGGGCGAGTCAGTTTCCTGTCAAGAACTACTAGCAGCTATCGGCGTATCTTAGATGTGATAAAGGTTAGTCAGTAATGAGAACAGCAGTTCTGTAACATATACATTTTGTCACCAGTCTGCACGAATGCCACCATATATCAGAACTGGTGACCTGATGGTCAGTAGGGTCCTTAAAAAATGGACGTTGCTGCTGATGGAGGACTTTGGCTCAGAAGATGAAGGATGCCATCCCCTAATCTAACTGGATGGTTGGTGTTTAAATCAGTATGAATGTGATGGATAGGCAGAATCTTGGCACGCGTAGTTGTAGTGTCAACACTAGACTAGAAGAGCTAGGAGACCATTTATGCCCTGAGAAGCAAGTTTGTAGTTTGTTGCTCCTTCTTTGCTCCGTCATATCTCTGTGCCCACTATCTTTGTAGTCACGTAATGTCTGAAAACATCCAAGAAAAAAGGTCAGTATTTCTTCATTGAAGGAAGAAAGGTAAAGCAATGAGTGGCATTTTAGTCTTTCTCCTGGAAAGTCATTTTAGCCCTTCTTTCAAATTGGATGAACCAAACGTTCACGTACCAACCAACTGGCTGGGATTTGTTGATCTGATCAGGTGAAGGAAGCCCAGGATGGACACAGAAAGCTGCTGTCTGGCAGCCTCAGTGTCATAGCCCTACATTTTTTTTCTTTTGCTTCCTTTGTAGAAAAAAAAAAAATCATCATTGTCATTCTTATTATTTTGAGCTTGAGAAGCTTGAGGGTGTAACATTGTAGAGGTCTGAGCTAACTTACTACAATTAAATCTCAAACTGGCAATGAAAATGCAAGGACTTCAGAAGGTCAGCTACAGTGTCAAACAATTTGTAGCTGCGCCTTAGTACTGCAAGGTGCCAGACTAATGGAAGTTAAGGAAAAGCATAGGGCAGGTAATCATGTGCACTGACCTTACAACTGCAGGGCAAGAGGTGGGAGGGACTGGAGGAGGAAGATCAGCAGGAGAAACTGAGCAAGCTGTTATTGAGGAGGTGACATCTCCACCTGTCATGTCTTCACTACAAGTTGAGCTGAAAGGTCACTGATGGGAGGAGCGGAGGGGAGTTGACATCAGTTAGTTGGGTTAAAGGCTAGGTTAGCTACCGTGCTGTGAGGTTAAGCTGCTCCCAAGCATCTAGCACTGTGCATGTCTGATAAAGTGATAAACCGAGGTAGCTGGATAGGAAACGACAAAACCAAGTGCCAATGTAACATCTGCACTGTACTTCATTCATACATTCAAAAAAAGAAAAGAAGTGCATGCACGAAACATCTGTTTCTATTTTTTCAATTTTATTTATACAAATTTATTTATTTATTTATACAACAAGAGTCAGGTCAAGACGCTTTATATTGTAAGTAGACCCTACAGTAATACATACAGAGAAAAACCCAACAATCATATGACCCCCTATGAGCAAGCACTTTGGCGACAGTGGGAAGGAAAAACTCCCTTTTAACAGGAAGAAACCTCCGGCAGAACCAGGCTCAGGGAGGGGCGGGGCCATCTGCTGCGACCATGGGGTGAGAGAAGGAAAACAGGATAAAGACATGCTGTGGAAGAGAGACAGAGATTAATAACAGGTATGATTCAATGC